>VZTN01013648.1:77594-197096 GCA_013400515.1 Erpornis zantholeuca | reverse complement strand
AAAAAAAAAACAAAAAAATAAATTAAAAAAAAAATAAAAAAATAAAAAAAAACCTAAGAAAATTATCCTTCCTTGACACCTGGAGAGAAAACAAACCCAAACATGTGGCTTAAGGCCAATACAGGGCTCTCCCAACCTTGGAGCTAACAACTAAAATACTTTTAAAACAAACAACTATTTGGTTTCTGTATTTCTCCATCACCTTCCAGACAGATAATAAGGCAATAAAATGGAGGGACTGCAGATACAAATGCTACAGGCTTCTCCTTACATCCATCCTCCAAATGGCAAATAGCCATTTGCTTCCTCCTCCCCCCACACCCTTTCAAAGATAAAATCCTACCTTCAAAGCTACCTCTTTAAACCATCACCAACATACTTATTGATTTTGGGTTTTTTTCTAGAGAAATTCTCAGGTTTCAGTGCACTGAGGTCTCTGATCCAGCCTGAGTTAGGTACCCTGAAGGAACGATAAGACTTGCAGTGCCTTTTTTCCCCTTGTCCTGAGACAGTGCACGAGCACAGGCTGCGAGGGTGCTGGGGCCAGTGATGCTGTAATTACCTTGGAGCTTGATCCTAAGACACAGAAATGCCCTCCACAAACACAGGATGGTTATGGAACCATAGGATGGCTTGTGTTAAAAGGAATACTAGAGGGAATTTAGATCCAGCCCCCCTGCCATGAGCAGGGTCACCTTCCACTAGAGCAGGTTCATAACTGAACAGCCAGAGCTGTGCCACACACCTTTGGCAGATGTTGCATGAGATGACCTCACATCCCAAACAGCTGGCTGCCATCCATTTGGGTTGCAAGAAAAGGGCTGGTGTTTCCCAAACCCCACTTTCTTGCCAAGCGTGGGCTGTTGCTGCTCCAGGGGCAGCCTTGGCTGAGCTGTGAGCCCCCAGAGCCATCAGTGGTGAAGCACACAGGGAACGCAGGGAGCTGGGAATGGCATGCTGCTGTTCCTATGGGATTTAGCCACCTGGGTACTTATACCAGTCAGAATTTATAGGCAAGATGGAAATACAGTCTCACATTAGCAGCAGCATCTCCTAGAACAGTTTTTTAAGAAAAACTTTACTCCTAGATCCTGAATTCATTCAAATCAGCACAATCCATTGACACCAGCAGAGGTTCAGTTCACACCAGCTGGGGATGGACAAATCTCCATTAAATTTGCAACACTCTGGGGCTGCATCTGAAGAGGGCAGACTGTGCCCAAACTACTAAGTGCTTGTAGAAGTCTGATGGACTAATGTTATTGATTGGGATGATGTGGTTGCCAACAAGAGGCTGCACAGAGCATTTCAAAGCTCAGTTTTGTTGCAATACTAAGATGCACTGTCCTATAAAAGCCTCTGCAAAAGGTTGTGATTAGAGCTTTGTTAAAGTTGCAATCAGTGTCCCCCTAGAAATGCTGCCAGAAGTGACTCCCTGGGACTTTCTCAGGTAGGTCTCACTGCTTTTGTCTTCACTTCCTATTGCTTGAGACTGGCTTTTCTCCTCTAAATTTTATCACATAGTTTGTAACCCTCTAATCCATCTCGAAGTCCCCTCAACCCCCTCCAACACCTCCTCATGGAAAGGACAGACCTCTGGCATAGACCACAAACACCCAAGCCCAGCTTGTCCCTCTCAGCACCACTGGTATCTGGGGACTGCTGGCACAGATTATAGGCCATGTCTGTCACACTTATCTCCTTGCAGTTTCATTATTAAAAGCAGAAAAAGTTTATTTAATGCCATCCTGAGTATTTCTGGGGAGCTGATTCTTTGCCCTTGTCCTTAAAGAACAGGAGCACAGTTGGGATTTCCTTGGGGCTGACACTAGAGGTGTGTAATGATACAGACTTACATTATGTTCCTTTTGAATCCCCCAGCCCTTTACAAACAGCACAAGCCTAACAAAACAGGACAATAAAACATGAAAACACGCTAATTGGAATATTTACCATTAGCATTTCAGTGCCTGGGTACTTCCCACTAATAGTCTGCAGTATAAACTGGTGAAATCAGGCCAGTGCTACAAAAGCAAACACTACTTTTAACCTTGCAGTCAAACCAGAAGGAAATGGGAGTAGAGTGAGCCAAGCCTCCCCTGGTGCAGTCAGGTGCAAAGCTATTCAGGCAGTGGCTTCACACCTGTTTACAAAGTCCAGCTCCCACCCAGCTCTTCAGCATGCATCAAACCAGATTCCATCAGTTTGTGGAAAAGTGCAGCAACGATCCAGTCCCCGAGGCTCAGAAAATGTTGACCCTACCTAATTTTGTGGGAAACAGCCTCCCAGCTGGGACCACCAGCTTCCAGCTTTCTACACAGTCTTGGGCACTGTCAGCTGGTGCAAGGCCTTAACTAAGCTGGATGGAGAGATCTCAAAGATATGGCATATCATCTGAATACACCAAACCTCATCCTCTATTAAGGAATCATTTGCTATAATGCAAACAGGTCCTTGCTCCCAACAGGGAGCAGCTACAGTGCAGTCCTTCACCCAAGCAGCAACAACAAAAGAAGGGATGTAGATAATCTTTGTGGAAAATGCATAATTCAAAAAGTTCTGACTGCTGGAGCATGAGGCCACTGCTCCCACTGGCATTCCCCTGTGCACCTTGACAAATACTCTCTCTTGCTCAGGCATAGAAAAATCTGCTGTGAAAATAACATTCTAGAATGCAGTAGATCACTTGGCACTGAAAAATGTTTGTATTCAATTGTTCTTCAGTTCTGTTAGCCTTTTGGCCATCTTCCTAAATTTGACAGCAACGTCTGCCATGTAAAATCAATTCTGGATTTTATTTTTTTTTAATGTCTTTATATGAGCACTCTGCTTTTTAAAAGGCACAAGGCTGATGAGAGCAGGGAAACAAGGGACTAATGGATCCCAGTGGAGTTACAGAGAAAGATGTTGGCAAATGCCTCTGCTGCAGTTGTTAGAGCAGTGTTGTCGTAGCCACAGTGGCCCAAGGATGGTTAACCATTTAACACCTCCCTAAACATTAACAGCTTCTATTTCAGACCTGAGAAAGATCTCCAGGGCCACTTCTTGTCAGCTTTATCCCCAGAGGTAGCAGCTGATTTATTCTCAGATATTCTTCCCAGAAACCTTGTCTTGTTGGCACTATTAGACACACGCCTCTGTTTGCCTGATGCCTTAAATGGCTACCTAGAAACAGAGACTAGACAGGAATAAAGGAATAAGACTAGACAGGAATAAAGGAATAAAGGAGGGATTTATTTGAAAGGCCTTCAGAGGTACACTCTGGGCTCCAGAGGGCCCTGCCTCAGTGCATCCCAAAATGGACAACAGGTCATGAGTTCTTCACACTTTTATATCAACATAAATTCACCAAGCAGAACCCAGTCAAAGCTTGGGATTTTCCCCAAGCTTGCCCCCTCTCCCCAAGATGATGGTTTACTGTTTTTTTTACCTTGGAGAGTGAGCTGGAGAGGTTTTGTTATGTCTATCTTAGCATAAGAGAACAGCACTTAACAAGCTACAGGAAACTTCATAGTTACACTAGCAGTACAGGATTTGAAAAACATGAAAGTTAAAACCTAAGGCATCATCCCTATTTTCAACATCTTGCATTTTATGGACAAGTTTTAGCAGTCATAAACTCCCCACAAACAGTTACACAATTGGAACAGCAAACAATGAGGGCAAGGAACTTCCAACTGGAGTGTAAGTGCACAGGTGTGTCCCCACCAGGGCAAGGACAGCACCTCCAACAGGAACAAGGTGTTTGCCAGTGCTGGCTCCTCTGCTCCTGCATGCAAACGTCTGAAGTTTCTTTATAAGACCTGGAAATAGGAATCACATCACAAAACTAGAATCCCAGTTTCCATTCATGTGGCTAGAAAGAAAAAGGGAAAAACCCCTTACAACCAGATTTTTGATTGCCAGAGGCTTTCAGTTCTGCAGGCCTCAATTAAGAGCTGTCCAGCAGAGACACCAGTTTGCTCTGGTCTCTGACTGAGCTGTGCATACAAAGCTGTCAAAGTTCTGCCTCAAAGCTGCTTGTGGGGAAGGGGAGGGCAGACACAGCCAGTGGGACAAACGTAAATGCCTGCCCTGCTCCAGCCCAGCTCAGAAGCCATTTAGAAGAACTTGAGGAGGTTAGTCCTTTAGGCAGGGGTGAATTTTAGATATCATTCTTTGATACCGCAGAGACATACACCACCAGTTTCTATCACTGTCAGTAGAAGGTAATGTCAGGCCTCTGCAGGCAGCCCTGTGACCTTCTCTTTAAAGATTTGTCAGCTTCACACCATAACACTGATATCTGCCAGCTTTTAAAAACAGCCTCCAAGTGCACGGGCGTGAGCCTGCTCACAGTTACCCTGATTAAGCCAAGAATTCATTCCTTATTACTAATAGGGGAAACAGAACAAAAATGAAGCTGCCATAAATAAACCACAGTAAAGGCCAACTTCTGCCCTCAGCTGCAGGCGAGCTGGAAGGGGTCATTCAGGGAAGACAAGATAATTGAGTCTGGGGAACGATGCCAGGATGGGGATGCATACCTGCCTCTGTCTCCCCCAGAACCACCAGCAAGACAAATTCTGCTTATTTCTTATGTAAGAAGATGGACTCTGGACTAGACTGCAGCCAAACAGGGGCAGCCTCAGCTGGTCTGGACACATCTGTGCCAGTGGCACAGGAGCTTGGCTGGATACCCTTATGCAGGGTGGCTGCAGTGGCTCAGGATAGTGTGGAAAAAGTAATTTTGGGTGAGCTTTTCAACAAGAGGGGCTATAATCTGTGCCAGATGCTCTGCTGACATAGGTGGGCAGAGCTCCCCAGATGTCAGTGCCTGCAGTAACCAGTGGCTGGCAGGTTTGAAGCTGAATGGCTTTAACCACACCAGCATGTGCTGTGTTTCAGGGTTGAGGTTCCCCAATGCACCTTTCAGACATGGTGAAGGGAAGCCAGAAGGAAAAGCCTGATGCAGTATACACATGAAAAAACAAATGAATTTATTAAAGAAGCCCCCCCTTGTGACAGTATCTTTCTCTTCATAAGGTTTTATTGCATCTTTTCATTTTGTCAGCCTTCTTTTTTTTCCCCTTTATTAAAACTGAAATGTTCAAACCCTGCAGCTGATTCAGATGAGAGGACTATAAATATCAGATACATGCTCTGCACCAAAACATGGTACAGCCTTGCAACATTTTCATTTAGGAAACAGCATTGCCAAAACATGGTAGTAGAAGGATCAATTTAGGCCATGTTGGGATAACCCATCCTTCATTTTGCTCCTCCAGGCATGGGTGTACTTCTGTGCCCTTCCCTCCTTGATGATTTACATCTCACACAAACCTGGCCTCTCTATTAGGTACTCCAAAGCTTGAGCCAACAGAGGAGCAGGGTTGGTTTTAATCCACCTTGGTGTCTTCACTAGTCCAGAACTATGACAGGCTGTACCTATCTCCTGTGCTGTTTCTCACAACCCTGGCAACAGAAAACAAAGTGAATTACACCAGCAGCAACAAGGAACTAGGAGCAGGAGCAAAATCTAGGCTTCCAGGGAAAGCTCCAAGAAGTTTGTTCTGAGGGGACTCCTCGCTCTTACCATCTATTTATTCAGCCAGGATTTATTCAGCCACATTGTAAGGAGAGTTACCCTTTATATCTCACTCATGTTCATATGAGTTCAAGTTCGCTACAGCTGAAGGGAGTTGTGCAAAAGGATCCTGTTAAACTGTAACCAGTCATCGGATGTGCCAGTAAATCATCTACTTTGATGCTTGTCCCTTTTGATAATAATTTTCCATGGTTGCAGAATTAAAGCTTAACCGGTCATTGGCTTCAAAAATGACCTTGTCTGACAGGGAATGTGGAAGAGGAAACAACAGTAATGTGACCTTCTTGTGTAAATTCTAGATGTGGACAGAGGGGAGAAAAATACTGCTGGCAGTTTCCAATTGACTCAGTGATTTATCTCAGTCAGTCTGCAACCTCCCCTCAGCCATCTCAAGGCATGAAAGAAACACCAGCTCCTGTCTCCAGGAGCTGCAGGGCAGCATCAGAGAGTGCCCTACCTACAGGGCTTGTTAGACAGGAGAGATGCACTCAGAAAGCACAGAAACATTACAACCTGTGCATGACTGGTGAGCTGAGTGCTTCCTTCCTGCAGTACTGACCTGTCTTGAGGAAACATAAGTATTTAAAAATCCAGACTGCAGGCAGGAGAGTTTCTGAGCAGATACCAAGTGTGACAATGGCCCTACCAAGTGTGACAACAGTCCCCACCACATCTGTAATCAGAAGACACAAGTAAAGTGTTAAAACCAGTCCAGTTCCACTGCACTCATCACTTAGAGCAGTAAAATTGCTTTAAACTCCAGTATCATGTCTAGAACTATTTTGGCCCTTTAAGTCCATGATAAGATGGAAATGAATCCTAAATTTTCTTAGGCAGACAACCAACACTTAAAAGCAAGGGGCAAGGACAAGACAAATATCACCAGATGTGATGATATATTACAAAACCCAGGGCAGACTTCTCCCAGCAGCCAGTGCTCACTCAGACAAGATGCTGGGGAGTCAGGGCTGGTCACACACAAAGTTATTACTACAGCTTTTGGAAAGGAGCGAGAGAGAACAGAAATCATTACCAGATTTAAGGAAACTTAGTCACACTGCAATGAGGGCAAGTGACCAGACAGATTGTCAAAGCAGAAAAAGCTCTTAGCATGAGTCCTCTCTTTTTGAAAGCACCTTGCTTAAAATTTACAAACCCACTTTGCTGACTGGGAGTGAAATTTAAGCTTAAAATTATTGAAAACATTACTCAGTCCAATGAGATGATAAATCAGTGAGGTAAAGAAATATCCATTCATTTACGTAATTATTTATTTACTCAAGATAAAGTGGAATTTATGTTGTTCTAAAGCACTGGGAGAGTTAAAAGTATTAAGGGAATACTTAAGTAATAATAATTTATTTTGAAAATATTTTGGATCAAATGACACCGGAGTCAAAAATTTCCAGAGCTCCTCACAAATGAAGACCTCCCCAGCCAAAAGGCCTCTTCTTTCCCTGCTTGTGCCCACTGGTGGTCTTGGTTTCACTGGACAGCTGCAATGTGCAGGCTTGGAAGAAACTCCCTGGCAGGGCTGCTGAACTGAAGTCTCCAAGCTTCCTTGGTGCTCTCCTTCAAGCCAGCTTCCCTGGCTAAATTGTCCAAGAACTGGAAACTTGGTCTCTGCAAATACACTCAGCTATTTTGACCAGAAAAATAGGGTCTCAGGCCACCCACTCAGTAAGATCTTACTGTTTTGGAGATTGCCTATGAGCAAACTTGGAGCTGCACTTTGGATACTGCAAATGTTCAGAGCCTGAAAGACCTTCCTCTCAGCGGCCTTCGTTTGGTGGGAAATACACCACCCAACTCCAAAGACTTGCAGATACAGCTTGAGAGCACAGGAGGAGAAAACCCCCAGTAAAACAGAAGATGGGATTCTTAGAAGGGTCCTGCAGCTGTGAGGCATCGAGTGCTTGTAGTTGTACAACAGGAAAATTCTGCAGTGCCACAAAGAGCACAAAGATGCTGTTTATATCCACTGCCTGGTTTCAGGCAGCTACTTTGTACTAAATTTCCCTGCTGATCCAGCTGCATGGTGATAGCAGGTGTCTGCTAACATCTATCACATGTTATTGTGTTCTTCCCTTCCACCTTCAGGTGTAAAGGACACAATGCATCACTGCACAATAGGAGAGGAAGAAGACGCTGCCTAATTTCCCATAGGATGCAATATTTATCCTGTAAGTGCGGATTAACTGAATAACTTGCTAGATTTGTGTCAAGGCTTGTAAGGAGTGGTGACTAATCCTAGCTAGTGGGGATTAACAATGTTTGCTGTGGGAAATGTGCCAGACTTTTCAATTATATCATGTCTTACAAACAGACTGCAATGGTTCTACATGAATACAACTGTGTTCTTGCCACAGCACAGTGATAACAGGATATGTCCTTTTTAGTTTTTTTAATGCCACAGACTAGAGCAAGCCTCAGCAAGAATATCACCTGGATGGACAGCAGTACAAGAGGCTGCTCTTAAAGTAGGGCAAAAGGAGGAGGAGGATCAGGTGTGCAGTTAGAAAGCCCTAAAGTTACACCTTAAGAAGCTATGGTTGAGTGTGCAGCACATGTATTACCCTCACAGGATAACACGCACATACTCACACACTTCCCAGGAGGGAGCCCTGGAAGGCCACGGATGGATGCCTGGAAAAATGGTGTTGAAGACTCAGACTCCAAGAAGCACCCAAGACCACTTTCACAGTGGTGGAAAATCACGTGACTAGAGCCCTCATCATCAGCAAGGGAAAAAGGCGAAAGAAAACCCAGAGGTCCAGCTGGCAACACAAGCATCCCACTGTGTTCTTACCCAGAAACACCTCCCCATGCAACTGGGTTGTGAAAGGAACAGCTCACTCAGCTTTTCCTTTCGCTGCCTCAGCATAATGGGGAGACACAAGGCTCCTCACGGTACAGAAAAAAGGTCTGAGGTGTGGCACTCAAAGCAGGTTGAAGAGATACAGCCCATCCGAACCACTCCAGCTCATTTCCACATACCCACAGCCAGAGCAAGGGTTTGACTCAATGCATGTTTGCACCTTCCATTTGGCTTGAAAAATTTCTGGATATCACAGAATCAATCAGGTTGGAAAAGGTCTCTGAGATCATCATGACCAAACTCCCAATGCCAACCAGATCGTGGCACAGCCAGCCTGTCCTTAAACACCTCCAAGGACAGTGACTCCACATCTCCCTGGGCAGCCCTTTCCAATGTCTAATCTTTTCTGTGAAGAAATTCTTCCTGATGTCCAACATGAACCTCACGTGTTGCAGTTGAAGATTACATCCTCTCATCCTGTCATTAGTTATCTGGGAGAAGAGGCCAGTTCCCACCTGGCTACAACTTTCTGTCAGGGACTTGTAGGGAGCGATAAGGTCACCCCTGAGCCTGCTTTTCTCCAGGGTAAACACCCTCAGCTCCCCCAGTTGCTCCTCACAGGACTTGTACTCCAGACCCTTCTCTGGACATGCTCCAGACCCCTCAATGTCCTTCAGAACTGGGGCCCAGAACTGGACATGGGACTTGAGGTGTTGCCTCACCAGTGCTAAGTACAAAGGAAGGATCACTTCCCTAGTCCTGCTGGACACAGCTATGAAGCAAACCAAAATAAACAAAAATAAAGCAAACTACAGAGGCTCAAGTTGTCAGTATTGCTCTCCCACTCTCTGACCTGACAAGAGTTCAATTCTCAGGACCAAACTGCTTCTCTTCTGAGTATAACCCTCCTGCCAGTGAGCCTTCATTCAGACTCAGCCACGGCAGCTTTATGCTTTGCACAAGACAAAACCCTCTTTCTGTGCTCCTCCTGGAGCTCTCCTAATGAGCTACATATTAACACTGATTTCTCCCACAAGTATCAGTAGCTATTACTACTTAATAGCATTCCAGCATGCTTGGGAGTAACAATAGCACCGAGGTAATTAGAGGAAAAGGAACAGGATCATATGAGTAAGGCCTGCAAGGCCTGCACAGCTGAACAGGAGTGTTTTGCAAGGGCATGACTGCCCAGTGACAGCTGTTCCAGCACACCTGAGATGGCCTAGTCATTTATCAGATTGGTCATAGATTGTCCCCGGTGACTGCACCCACCTCCACAAGGACTTGGTGAGAAAGGCAGAGAAACCCATCATGAAACAGCCCACAGTCACCTGGCAAGGCCCTTGTGTGTCATCAGAGACATTTAAATCCAGATTTGGTATCTAAACACAGAGAAGGGATTTGAAACCGAGTCTTGAGCCACACCTAGCAATGCTTTCATGAGCTAAGTACAGAGAAAAGCATCACCACACACTCATTTTTTAAGTATTTCCATATGAAATGTTTAATTTCTGGTTTATTAGTTTAGCTGTAGTTATTTGTGAAACAAAAGCTGCAAGAAAAGGTGAGCTTATGCCTCACACATGATTTTTTCTGGCTACTGTACATCACTGGTCCAATGTGGAAAGTCATCATCACCCCATTTTGTAGTCAAGAGAGCAGGGGGACATGGAACAAAGGAAGGGAAGGACAAGATATCTCACAGGCAGAGCTGTCAAGCCACACTCAACCAAAAGCCTGGCACGGGGAGGCTCTCCTTGCTCATCTATGGACGACTTGCTACAAATAGAGGCAAGTTTCTCCTGTTTCTAAACAGTGATTTAACAACAAAGTTAAACATTTCCCTTTATTTATTGTTCCCACATCCTAACAATCTTACAAGTCCTCCTTGTGATTTTTCAGCTAGCTCTGAAATTTGCTGGGAGCTACAGGAAGCCTCTCTGTTTTCAACAGGGTCACCTAAGCCAAAACCAAAACTGAAGCATGATGTAGAGCAGGGCTTAAGCTTCTGCATCCCCCAGGCCTACCAGCTTGGGGTCTCCATTTGCCTGGCTGCACACAGCAGCTGCACTGGGCAAGAAAGCTTAAACCTGAGGTGGGAATAAGGCAGGAGCAGTTGCAGGGGAGTGGATAAGAAGGGCAGGGAACCCAGAGTTGGGTAAGGCTTGGAGTAGGGGGAAGGTGATGACAGTGAGACCCTACTCCAAAAATATTGGGCTTTGCTTTGCTTCCAGATCCTTCAGTAAAGCATGGAACAAGAAACATACTGTCAGCCTCAGCAAAAGCTTTGGTCATCTCCAGGCTGCTTCAAAGAGCTGCTCCCACAGTGTTTGGATGTCCTGTCTCCACCTGCCCGCTCCCGCCTTCCCTGTACTGAGCATTACATTAATGAATCATGCACCAACCTCCTTCCTTGAGTTATTTGCCAAAAAAAGATTTGTGTGGGGTGGCAATTAAAGAAGTAGAACGTGATATTCATCAGCTTGTGTGCCTCCAAACCTGACCACATCCTGGAGCAGCAACTCCTCACAGGTGTTCAGATACTGGGTGTTTGGACAAAAACACACACCATCAAAAACAAAAGTTGGGAGAAAAAAGAGGAGATTCCTTTTTCAGAGAAAAGGAAAGAATATGGGTTGAGGAGTTCCATTTCCCACATTTTTTGATCAACCTTCAGAGATTTCAGTCAAATGCAAGATTGTAATGAAAATGTTAGAGAGGATAATATTTTACAGATATAAATTGTATGCATCAGGCACTCTGTATGCATGCTACATAAAAATATTTTAGATAATTTTCCACTAAACCCCACACTCTCCTGGAAGCAACAACAAAAAACATGCTCATATTCTTTGTTTAACTCACTTCCTTATGTAAGGTTCATGTTTTCTTCTAACACAGTGGTAGGAGAGTTGTGAGACACAAATAGCTTCTCTTTTTACTCTTCATCATTATGTACAATATTGACTGCTCCCACTCACTCAGATTAGCTATATTTTGTAAACAGCAAAAGCACTTTCAAAGTGCAGATTTTTTCCAAGGCTTTCGCAATTCTGCTGACGTAAAACTTTGCATTGATCTATTAGAATTACTTTTACATCCAAGTACCTTCCAGCAGGCCTCAGCCCTTTCCATAGTCTCTAACCTGTACTTTTCACCACTGTTACAAAACTACAAACCCCAGACCTACTACAGCACATTGCTGATCAAGATTACTTGGAGAATATCTGACTTGTGGGGACCCAAACACTCCAGAAAATGTTCCCTAAACCTCAGCTCTTTCCTCCTTTTCCATGCTTGATGCTCTAACCATGCTGGCACTTCTTGTCCAGAAAGGTAAGAGCTGTAAAATTGCTGTATATTCCTAAAGGGTTGGTTGCACACCTACCTTTCTAGTATTTAGATAAACATTTTAGCAATATCAGATATTGTTTGGAACTCTGCACACTATGAACATCTAAAAGTATTTTTATAAAAACTCTACATGAAATGTTTGTGCCTTTTAGGTCCTCATTAAACACCTAATTTCCCAAAGTATTGATTTTTGAATATGTCTTAGTACAAGGAGCTATGTGCTGCTTCTGCTCAGTCACAATCATCACCACCAGTGGAGTGTTCAGCTTCTCAGGGAAGAACTGAATGGTTTTTTTGGCACTAGAAGGGTTAACAGCTGACAGGATATTTTTAAGTCAGCTATGTCAATTATTCTGTCAATACTTCAACTTTTCCACTGTCTTGGGAGTTCAGTGCTGCTTTTGTTGCTTTTCCACACTAATGTTCCAAACCCTCTTGAGCAACATCCCCCCTCCCCCAAACTCCCATTTGTTCAGATTTTAAGAAACCCTTTGTACTTGTGAGTGTAATCTATGCCAGAAATATTAACTGTAGGATTATAGCTGTATAAAATCCGGTATAAATATCACAACTGAATCTTAACTACCAATTTTTTGCAACATGCCTTTAGTGTCAATGATTACACTATTTAAAATATGAACAGGCTGGTGGTGGCACAACATTTTCTCATTTGAAAGAAATTTAATAGATTTCCTTGGACTACAGATGCTTTGGAGAAATTAATATTTGAAATTTTGGCTCTCCAACTGGATTGTTTTTTAATTACAACAAAGAAGAGGCCATTTCTGTTAGCTGAAACTACCAAGAATAGAGTTGCTCCCTTCATCATTGCTTTGATAAGCAGATGGCCTTGGCCACTTCTTCACTGTGGAGCTGTAAATGGAGCTGGTTCAATGCAAGAAATGGTAGAAATGAGTTACAGGCAACAGGTTGGCCCCGACTCTTGTCTTGTGCTACCAAGTGGTGCCTCTAGAACAGGAGAGGTCAGGAAAAGGACTCTTGGGTTTGGAGTTGCTGCTTCTTCACTGCATTACACGGTATAAAGGTGTAAGATGATGCTGATCCTGTCACATCTTTGCCTAATAGGATCCCTCCCTTCTTTCATTCTGATTTATTATTGGGCCCCTCACTACAAGAAAGACATTGTGGATCTGGAGTGTGTCCAGAGAAGAGCAACAAAGCTGGTGAAGGATCTATAGAAAAAGTCCTGCAACAAGAAGCTGAGGGAACTTCTGGAGGGGCTTGGCCTGGAGAAAAGGAGGTTGGGAAGGACCATTCACAACTCCCTGAATCTCTGCTCCCAGGTAATGAGACAGGACAAGAGGAAATGGCATCAAGGACTATGTACTTGGAGCTGCTCTGTGTTAATATCACTGCACAGATTGGGCATGCAAAACATCTTGAATGGTGTTTCCTTACAGACACCATCTCAGTGAATAGAGAGCAAAGAGTATGAAGAGTATAAGGACATTTCTGCAGGTATCAGAAGCACCCAGCTGAAAGAAATCCTGAATAGGGCACTGGAATAATGGATAATGTTTACATGATGGATGTACTAAGCATGTTCTTCCTTCAAGCAAAAGGAGTATGCCATCAAAAATGTTGAAGACTACAGCTGTAAGGAATAAGATTTCAACACATACTCTGGTTATTTAAGGATATATTTTCTTAGTGTCTATCAAACCATGTGTCATTGTTCAAAATGACATCCTTCAGAGAAGGCAAGTGAATTACTCAGAGGCAAGTCCTGACCAGAACTGCTGTGTGCAAGCAGGCAAAGGGGAGGGAGAGAGTCATCTGTCTGCTTTTGGATGGGAAAGCATCATCCTGGTAGCCTTAGAAACAACGACCATAAGCACAGCTTGCAACCACCTGGCCCCAGGCTATGCCTTGCCCTTCTTGGAGCACGGCAGGACTGAACAGGGTGTGGGCAGTGCTGAACAGATCCCACAGGAGAACATGAGCTCTTCAGGAGGTGGTGTCTGACTCAACAAGGCAGAATGCAGGCAGCACTGGGGCACTGCACTGTTTTAGGGACTTGAAAATAGTTTAACACAGAGAGCCCAAATCAGAGTCATCGCCAAAGACTTTGTGGCTGCTCTTGGCAAAAGGCTTGTTCCCAGTGATTTGGTGATAGGCAAATAGCTGCTATTTGTACTTCCAGAGCTTAGTCACTTTGGAAATTTAAGCAAGTAGTAAGCATTCTTTGCTTCCTGTCCTGATAAACCATTCAAAACATCACCTGGTTTATCAGCACTGCCTCAGAGAACACCATTCCAATAGAGAGATAAAGCTTGCGTGCATATCATTTCTTCAGTGACCCCTTTGAATCTGAAGTGCTATCGAGGTGCAAGATCTTATCTGTGCATGGTCACAAACATATTGGCTTCGTAGCAGGCTTTGCCCAGCATCATGCCAACTCTCCCAGCCTTGCTTCCTCTGTCATACCCTGTTCCAGAGGGCCAGAGCAGATCCTAGTTTGCTTACAAACTACAAGCCATGTACATAGCTGAGTGCTTCATTTGCTATCCGATAACAGCACATAAAGCAAGCTTACAAGAAAAAAGATCAATTTTTACCTCATTAGGTGGGACTGAGTCTCCACAAAGTGGCTGTGGGATAGAAAAGCATATCTCCTGCACACAAACTTGTTTGTTTCTTCCCCGACCTGTGAGTTCCCACTGTCACCAATCATGTACCCTGATGCCTCCAAACCCAAAGTAGTTTCAGTGTTGTACCCACCAGCTTGTCTCCACGAAATATTCAAACAGGCCCCCACTCCCAGTCTCAGTAGCTTGGGGATAAGTCTGATTTTGAAAGAGCAACCTCCAAGCTGGGTAGAAAAGTTGTTGTTCTCTTTTATGGCTGGGGAGGGGAGGAATGGAAGAAGAGAGAAAACCTTGAAGTCTTCCCGGAAGTGAAGATTTCAGCCTTATCTTCAACCTTTAAAACATTCTTTTCAAGGCAGAAATACTACAGCCAGTATATCCAAAGAACTTTGACTTCTATAATGACCAGTTAAATCCAACCAAAATATCTTTCAGCTTCAGGCTGGAGTGGGCCCTTAAACTGAGCAGATCAAGACAATGGGCACCAACAGAACAAGATAAGAAGTCATTGTTGTTGCTGAGTTGTAAGCAGATGTCATAATTTGAAAGATCACTAGTGTTAACAGCTTAGTTATGCTATAAAAACCACCGAAAAGACTTTTACTTAAACTTCCTGTACACTGATACTGATCAGAACACCCTTCAGATCATGGCCCTATTTCCTGTAAGCATATATAAATTTATATAGAAGCCCCCTGCCATGATTCACTGAGTGTTTCTATCCAAATGATTCGGTAAGTACTGACTTTTCTGAAGAATCCAATGAAAAACAAGGCCAAATGCCAAATATTTAGGAAATAGGGGTATTTAGAAATGAGATTACGACATCAATGTCAGAAATATCTAGAGTTGGAAATGAATCAGGTAAATTACAACATCAATTCTATCAAGTAACCCTTCCTCTCCAAACTCACTTTGATGTTCTAGTCAAATATGTCAGACTGCAGGTCAAACACAGGTCTGGTTTTGGCGGAAGTGTTTTTACAAAGAATTTCAGGAGTCAAGGACTTGGGGTTTTGCATCTGTAGGCCAGTAATCAGGTTGTCAAAAGAATAACTATCACTGCTATGGAGCAGGGGCTCTCTTTCCTAGCACTGCCAGAAGGATTGAATTAGTGCTTAAACTACATATATGTATATTCCCCAAATGCAGATTCCTGTGTGTGCTATGGCTCAGGAAAAATTGATTTGCACTAGAGAAAAAGTTAGACTGTGGCAGCTTTACAGCTTCTTCCAACTGGAAAAAGGAGTTGCTTTGCCAGGACAGTCTGTCTGCAAGTTATTCTTCATTTCTTTCATTCACTACAAAAATAAAAGTACTAAAAATTTAGAACTTGGACATAAGCCTTCAAAGGATAACACTGTCTCATGGGGCAGTCACTAGCCCAAAACACACACATAGCAGGAACATCGTGCAGCTTTACCCATATCTCCTCAAAATGCACAGCTCAGGAGATGACCTGGATTCAACAGGTGGCTCTGAATGTCTGAGCCTTGGTGCTTGCAATTGTTGCAGGGCATTGGAGAGCAAAACTTGCACCAGTTTTGCCATTAAATGGCAATACCCCATGACTGAATACCTTAAGGGCTGAGAGGACCTCAAGGAACTAGAACTTGACTTCTCTGAGTGCTGGGAACCTACAAGGAATGTTTCATTTCCATGAGGTTTTTGTCACGGCAGAAGAGCCTAAAGTGGCCAAAACGTTAATAAATAAATTGATTGTTCAAGGTACAGGGGTAGAATGGTAAAAATGAGGCCTGGAAAAAGCAGGTTTGGTCTGCTTGGAAGACAGGATATAGCCTTGGGAGGTTACCACAGCACACTCAGGTCTAGTATTCCCAGAGTATACCAGCACTACCCTGCAGGGATTTCCTCATCTTGAGATCCTACACTGCAGTGTGTGACAGCCCACTCACAGATTCTCTGGAGCACGTCCCAGGCTCTGCTCTGGAAAACCAAGGACTTATATAGGAGAAGAGAAATAATGACAGTTTTTCAGTTCTCCTACACTGTTGCAGACAGACCATTTGCAGAGCTTCTTTCACAGAGGAGTTAACTCCCTCATGCAGCACATCTCCTGTCACTCACCCAGAAAAACAGGCTGCAGAAACAGAAGATAATGACTATGTGAAAGGGTACAAAACACCAGGGTCAAGAAGGGGAGTGGGAGGGCTGAGGAGCAGGGATTCACAGCCAAGGGCTCTGCTCATGCCATGGATTCACCCTGGGGCCTTGAAAAACGCACTTGGCTCCTGTCCCTGGATAAGGTCAGGTAGAACCCTTCACATAACCTGTGCCAGAAGCAAAGCACTTAAAGGAAAGTAAGGGAGAGGTGATTTAAGACAAGCCAACACCATTTCCAAGCTACAGAGAACCTCAGATGAATGGAGTTCTATCTCTGTATACACTTAATTATCTCAGTTGGTCCTAAGATAAACAGCATGAAGAATAAAAAACATTATGGCAACAGATGAAACAGGACAAGACAGTCAAACTGCTTCCCTCTCCAACCCTGCTCATTCTGTTTCAGGATGCTTCTAACAACAAGTCCCTTCTTCTGAAGGGGATTTTGGGGGAGTGAAAGAATGTAGGTGGAATAGAAGTTCTTCTGAGAGAAGAGTCACAGGCCTCACGGGATGTCTCTTGGAGATGGCTCACTAATCATGGACCACTTTAAATTCTTTCTGTCTCTCAATACCTTTTTTTTTCTTTAATATATTGATAGAACAAGCTGTTACAGCAATGCAGCAGGAAGAGAGCACTGGAAGCAAGGCAGGCTTCTCTTCATGGGGAAGAAAAGCTGGCCTAGGCCAGGCAAGACTGGAAGAGGTCATATACTGGCTGTGAAATGGGAAAGCAGGTAAGGACTTCATGCAGGCCAGGACTGAGATCAGTCAGAGGTCAGCAAAAGCAGCCTCCATTAGCAGGCTGAGGGTGGTGTTCCCAGGACAGCCTGTTTTACAGCTTCCAAGCACAGATCCAGTGCAGTTCTCTGCACAACAAAACCTCATCTCCATTTCAAGCTCTTCTTCCTCTCCCTCTCTCTGCCCGCAGCATGAGGGACAGCACTGCCTGTGAACTGCTAGGGAGAAGCAAGAGAAGTAATCCAATCATCTCCCCAGACTGCTTGGTCTGAGCAAGGAACTGCCTTCTTTCAGGATCAAACTGGGACTCCAGCTGTTCCCCAAGAATTAGGGGACAAGTTCTGGCCATGTCAGTTTGCCAATGGCCTCATCTTTCTCCTCATGCAGGACCCCTCACTTCCTATACTCCCTCTAGTCAGCAGTGAGGCAGAACTTGAGGAGGTGGATTCAGCCCCCAAACGCCAAAGCTGAGGGCAAGCACTGTGGGCCAAGGGAGAATATGTCCCCAGCACAGTTAAATGCTTAAGACCAGGTGATGGGAACCTGCCAGGAAGAGGCTTCTGCTCCTTTCCCCCTTGGAGAGGAATAGTGAAACTGGGCAGAGCAGTGATGGCATGATTTGACTGCAGGAAGCTCCTGTTTAAAATAGCTGTTTTATAGCTGTCACAAAGTATTTTCTTTACAAAATATTGGGTAGAAGTAGATTGTAGCAAAATTGAGAGGAGAAAGAAAAAACCTCACAAAATACTTAGAGGTTCTGATAAGTCGCCAGTGAGAAGGAGCACTCCATGTTACTAAATCAAGTTCAGTCTGCCAATATTTTTGGTGTTCTGGTTCTTTAAATGGATAAATTGTGAAAATTTGTAATCATAGAGCAGTGATTTAAGAGACGGAGTTACAGAGACTCTCCTGACCCAGTCAGGCATCTGTGTGGTCTAGAGCAGAAAACTTTGCTGGGAATAGGCAGAGGTTTCTGGCCAGGCTGTGGGGCTCAGCAACACTCTCCCCTAGCTGAGGGGAGCACAGCACAGCTGTGGCTGTCAGGATGGCTTTGTTTCCTACCCATGCTCAGACCAAACACTGAGATGAGAGATGTTTATTAATATCATCATATGAAACAAATTGTATGAACTTATTAAGGCTGGAGTCCACTCCTGACACGGTCTTTAATTCTGAAACCAATATTTATCTCTGTGTGACAGAAGAGGAAAGATTGGTGGACTGCAATAAAAGGGAAATGAAGGTTCAGGACAAATTCCATTTCCTTGCTGTAGACCAGTTACAGTCAAGATACCAAGAGCTTGGCAATATGCAAGGAAAAGTGGAGAAAAGTGATAGACATAACATAGGAAGTTCGGAGCATCCCATCCTGTTCTCAGCTACTCCAAAGGAGACGAAACAAACTGCTTTCCATATCCTGCTGTGTTACACTGTTGACAGAGCCCCTCTTATTTGCTTTAACCACAAGCCACTGCATCACCAATCCCTCCTAATCTGTCCATGCCCTCTCTCAGGATGGGCCACCTGGGAAGATTATCAGAAGTAAAAGCAGAAATGGACAAGATCCATTTGCAATCTTTTCCCTTATGAACCCTGCTGCCCCAGGGAACAGCAAGAGTTTTGCTTTTTGGCTTGAGAAGCATGTGGGTTTAATATAGATAGCAGCTAAGTAAGCACGGACACGTTCCCCAATTATTAATGGCTTTTTCAGTTTTCTGCAATGAGCTCCAGAAGAGCTCCTGCACAGTGGCATCAGCAGTTCTGGCAGTAGCAATGTCATTTAAGCCACACATTATTGCAGGCTGGCAGTGAGAGAACAGTGCCAGTGGGAGGTCAGGCCTGGAGACATGGGGAGCCTTTAGACTTGTGGCAGTCTCAGGCCAGGAACATCTTCTCTCTCAGGATGCAACTGAAACCACCGAGTATAAGGGTGAAGGAAGCAGACAAGGGACATAAGCAAGAATGAGGTGAGAGTCTACTCAAACTGTCATAACTCCCCAAATGTCTGTGGTTTTGGCCTGTCAGAGTGTCTGCAATCAGGACAGAAGTCAGGAAAAGTCCTTTCCCATCATTTGAGTTCATCTCAGACTGGGTCCCAGGCCAGGTGTGGCCAGGTTTGCAGACCCCACATGAACAGGTCAGTCACCATGGAGCAAAGGGAGGCTCAGTCACAGTCTGTAACCAACTGACTCATCTGCTCCTGCTCCATAACACAACCTGTCTGCTCCAAACCATGTGGAAAACCTGGGGATGACTGGGCAAAGCCTTCACACACCGAGTGACTCACGCACACACCGCCTGTGCTGCTCTGAATTTTCTCAAGCCCTCACAGCCTGGGAAACTGGTGAAAACGTTTACTCCAAATGTTCAAGAGACAAGGTTGAAATATGCTAGTGCAAATCTGGCCTCCACAATGGATCCATTACCTTCAACAGGAGTCTTTTCTCTGGCTTCAGTGGTCTGATTATCAGGCCAAAGCTTAGGAAAAGGGAGAGATCATCACCACCATTCATAGAGTATAGAGCTGCTTTGATCTAGCCATGTTCCCTGATGTTGAAGAGGACAAGACAGCAGCCACAAAACACATTTATGTTTTCAGGAAAGCACAGCATGTCACACAATGACAACTGTTGAGTGTTAAAAGGACCACTTAAGCAGTGTGATAGAGGGTTAAATAGTCATATAACAAAACAAATCCTTCCTGGAGTTTGCTGGTGCTCTGCACAGTTTTGGAAGGTGCCTCTGGCACCTGAGACAGGTGGGGAAGCACATCCATGTACCACAGCTGTTCACAGTGGCACCATCCCAAGGGGTGTGTGTCCTTCCAGCTCCTGCTTGTCCTCTCTATGACTCAAGGCAGCCAAATAACTCTTTACCTCCCCAATGGCACAAGGACTGCACTCACAGGGTCCTGCCTGTACTCCCCTCCCTGCCCTGGCCAACTCGCCACCAGTGGCAGGGGACAGACCTCAGTGATGGCTCAGTGCTCTGCAGTGCAGCACTGAAAGGGAGCTGGAGGTAGCCAGACACACAAAGGCTTGACCTTTTCCTCTTATTTAACTGCCATTTTTTTTCCAGGAACTTGTTAAAACTACAAATAAAAGTTTCATTCAAATGGATTTTTGTGCCAAAATGAGAGATGGGATGGGGGGAAAATATTAAAGTCCCTCTTCATAAAAAAAAGAAACATATGTCCAAGACTTTAAACTTGTTTTCACAACTACTTACAGAACAGGAAATTCATGAAATCTGATCCTTTCACACAAAGGTCTCAATTTCAACAAAATTTTCTAATGAAAACACTTTCATGGAAATATCTGTGGCCAACTTGCATTTTATTCTATTCCTAGGACATGCACCTTATGGGTCTGGAAACAAGAGAGTAATTGTGGAGGGAGCAGGCAAATTTTTCACTTTAGTGAGCAAGAGTTTTGCTTAAGGACCTTTCACCCAACAACTGGAAATTCTCTAATTCACATTTGATTTCTGCAAGCAAAGATACCCAAAACTTCATGGGGAAAAAAAAAACTTGACTATACCTCTGCCTCCCCAGCTGTAGAACAGAGTTTAGGCATAATTTCACCATTTCACCACTCAAACAAACCCCTGTCCTGTCAGTCTCGAGTCTCTGGAGTTATTCATTCCATTCCCTGTTGCTATGCACCATCTTTGCAAGTGACACTGGTTAACCAACAGCTGCAGGTCTCTATCATCATTCTTTTCCTCTTCAACACCCTCATAACTTCTTTGTCCTCACCAGCATCTAACAGGAGACAGCACATACACAGACATCATGATCAAATTCATGTCAGGCAAGAAGGACAAAGTAACAGATATGAAAAGATGGGATTATCTGCTTGGCTGCCACTTGCTCTGTAGAAGTTGCAAAGTCCAGGAGAGTAAAATTTCCACTGAAATTGCATTTTCTGTGATGTAACTCTCTTAAATGATTTAAGGAAAAAAAAAATCCAGAACTGCAAACCTGCTGCTGACAAAATGCCATGTGAACCATGCCACTTGTGACTAGCCCTGTCACAGCCTACTAATACACGAGGCTTTTGTTCAGCAAATTGATTAAGCACGTGCCTGTTTCTACAGGGGTAACATCCCTCAGGGAAGCTCTGAGACCCAGCTCTTCCTCTGCATGCTCACCTGCCCACAAACTTCACCTTCTCTGCATTCCAGATGTCTCAGAAACGGAACAGAATGCTTCTCTCTCAAAAGGTACAAGCGAAAAATAGGGCAAGGCAAGCACCCAGCTAAGGAGCCAAGACACATCCCAAGAGGCTCAAGGGAAATGCAGGCTCTGCTGCTCCACCTCTTCCCTCCTGGCTGCATCTGCCACACCTGGCACAGGGCTGTGTCCAAGCAGGAGCTGTAGACAAGTCACACTCCTGCTGTTAACAGCTCAGCTGGATGGAAAGAGTTCAAAATAATCAGTCTGCACTCAAATGCAAGTTATTCTTGGGTACCAGATTCCCACTGCTTCAATTGTCCATTTCCACACTGCATCCCAGGTTCAGAACTTGGTGAAGCTCAGTTCCACTCAGGATGCACAGCCTGGATTTTATCTGTACTGGATGCTGAGAGCTTGGTCATTGCTGAGTTTTCCAGGTCAGGGATGGAGAATGAGCTTTCAACCCACCTCTCACTGGAAACACTGGCACCCCCAGGATTTCTTTTGGCATTTCCTCCCTTTGCTCTGTGATTCAGGACAGCAGGATCCTGAAACCTTGTTGTAAAGGCAAGCAGTGCTTTGTGACATCCTTGTTCTTCCTTTCCTCATGCCCTGTTAGATCTAACTGGAAAAAAGTGGTTGGGGACCTTCTTTTCTAAGGGCAAGGCAAAGCATTCAACTGAAATGGCAGAGTTTAGCTTAACAGGCCTCTTGAGGAGACCAAAGGGACAAGTATTCCCATTCAATTAAACTGGAGTGACAGTCAAGGGGATGTCCAGTTTCCCTTTAATGGGACACAGCCTTGTGAACTCAGTGATGGTACAATGCAGCTCAAAAAGTCTTGTTCAAATACTGCAAAAATTGTTCTTGAATTCACTGAATATTCTAAAAGTCCAGAAATCCTGATACAAAATAAAAATTAAATAAGGTGAAAAAAATCCATTCATATTCTTCCCCTTGAGTTCTTTTTCTGAATCTCAGAGAGGGTAAAACACTAGGGAAAAAAATTGAAATGTATCCACATAGTTACTAATCCACGGATTTCTCAGCTGCTCAGTCTAAAAACTTGCACAGCCACACTTTCTAGGAAACACATCTGAACTTAAAGCAGCAAGATCTTAACACAATGCAAAGTGCAAACTGCATACAAGATCCATTTGTAAAACTAATCTATCCTAGAAATTTTGCCAGGGCTGTAATCGTCACGGAGTTGTGTAGACACATGTTTGTTTTAAATACATTAGCAGGCAAAAGGCACACATTCTGCAGTGGGGAAAGATGGGGATCATTTGCCCAGGTAGTACTTGTTTTGTTCACTGATAAATATTCTCAAGGCAAAAATAATTGCTTTTTTTTCCTACTGGAAAGCTAGAAGGAACTGCTCCAGCATAGTGTAACTGGGCTGACAAAGAAACCACATCTGCTCCAAGTGAGCCCGACAGAGCAGGCTCTTAGAAAAACAAGAAGCTCCCACATTTGAACTTTTGGAAACCCTCCTGTCTTTAGCAGTAGGGATACACCAGCAAACACCAGGCCATGATGTCATTCCTCCAGAGCTGGTCCCCTAGGTCCCTGCAGTATTTATCCCAGCAGCAGCCTCCATCCCTGACAACAAGTCCTTCCATAGCTCACAAAATGCAGATCCTCCAAGCACCTTGGTCCTGCCCCAGGTGTAGGCTGAGCATGGCAGGGTGGTGAGTGTGCTTTGGGTGTGCTTTGGGAAGAGCGTGGTAACGTCAGGCTGGCACTGACCCAGCTGCCAAGTCACCAGGACAGCTCCCTGCCAGTGCCAGCCCCGAGGACTCATTTCCCCACCAACTATTTCTGCAATGCTTGAGCTCCTCACGTAAGCCCTGGCCACTTCTGTTAATCCAGAGAAGGCATGGAAGACTCCTTCAAATATCATGTTTCATCAGCACAGGCTTGGCAACAGCTTCTCTTCAACTCCCTGCCTGGCACAAGCTTCCTCTTATCTGTGGTGCCCTGGCAAACAGGGCTCTGCTGGCTCTCCCAGGCTGGCCTTTGCCTCCACCACCTACCTCTGTTTATGTTACTTTCCCAACACACTTGCAAATATGATAAAGGTCAACCTGGTACAAAAGGTAAATAGGGTTACACAAAGCTGGATTTAGCAATTTAGTTTTATTGGCCACTAAGGCAGGCAATTCTTCGATGCAGGTAATGAGGAGATAGTCAAGCCAGATAAAGGATCTGTGCAATATAAACATCCTCCCAAAAGCCTGCTCCCCGTTTGCATAAGCGCTGTAATCATGAAAGCAATTCTTAATGGAGCTACTTGGCAGAGGCCCTGGCACAGCAAGCTGTGAGCCTCTCCCCAGCTCATGGAGCAGCTCCAAGAGCCTGTTACTACAGCCCGCAGCGGGCAGGAGGAGGGGCAGGAGCAGGGTGAGACAAAGCTGGCTCCAGTCTGCAAGCAGCAGCACTGGGGCAGGGCCAGGTCTCCTCTAACATGTCACCTGCGTGGTTTGGAGCAGGCCAGTGATCTCCCTGTGCTCAGCTTGGCATCTGTAAATCAAAATGGATGATTTCCCCTTTGTGCCTCATCTTTGATAAGTAAACTCTTACAATGAAGGCTGTTCCTTACATACAGATAAGGCCTTCGGGCTGGAAGCGTTATTGTCACTCAGAAACCTGCAGTATTATTTCTGTGAAGAGGTGACTAATTTTTCCTGACCTTTCAATATCTGTCCTTACCTTAGAGAAGGAAAACCAAAACAAACCAAGATCCATGTTTCCTGGCATCCTGCCCTCTTTCACCTCTCTGGACCAAAACCTAGGACAACCCAACAAGCTGAACAAGAAACCTTTTGCACCTCACATCATGTGCTGTTTGGCTTTGTTTTTTCCTTGGCTATCCAATTTAGGATGCCCCCCAAGTAGCACAGAAGTGCCAGACCTGCCTTTTCTCTCAGCAAAGATCACCAGTGTCACACTTTCCCCCTGCACAGCTTCCCAAGAAATGCTGGCTTGGGCACTGCTCAGTGGGACACCATCCTCAGTGGGCTCAGTCTGCTGCTCAGCTTTGCCTTCCTGGCTGTGCCACAACAAACACACTCCAGGCAGGGGGAAGATTCAGGAGCATCTCTGTCCCTATATCTTACATGAAAAGTAAGAAAGAAAGTGAAGCTTACTTCACCCCAAAGGTCCCAAACTGCAGGACAGGTCTAAATGTCACTTACTCCCCATGACGTGGTTTTCTCACCCAGGAAAAAGGGGCCTCATTCCCACAACAAACAGGGCACATTTGGCAGCTGCAGGACTGAATCAGAACCTAGGCATCCACTCAGATACCCATTATGCTCATTTACAGTGCCATACATTAAGAATTTCTCCTTGCCTGAACTCATTTAGATTTCAGCACAGATCCTCATCAGACTGATGTAGGAATTTTCCTTATCCTACACAGCCTAAATAAGAATTGACCAGTTACCACATTAGGAATAACTATTGGGAAGTATTAGTCTAGAACCAGTGAGTTTTGGTCAGACTAGATAGACTCAAAGGTTTAGCCTAATAGATTAGAGCTCATTTTCTAGTCTACAGCTTGCCACTGGCAAACTTCAGCTGAGTAACTGCCCTTTGTATGCCTCTTCTGCCCTCTGTGAAACACAGGTGTACTCCTGCAAAGTGCTCCAGGACCTATGAATAGAAAGTGCTGCATAAAAATCTGGGGTTATTATGCAGAGCAGGACTCACAGTAGTCTACATAACTGTCCATTCACCAGCTGTATCAGGGAGGCCAGTAGTGATATATTGGCCAGCTAGGAATTATCTCCAGCTGGCAGGCAGAAGGCATTTAGACTGACTATGCTTCTGGACTTCGAGGGTTTTTTCAATAGTCAAGTTAACATGACCTTTTGCAGAATTATAAAACATATCTGTAAGGATTATGGGCCTTTTCTGAAGCTCAATCTCAAGCCTCCTGAAGGTAACACACCTGTTTGCATCAACATTAATAAATTATCCAGCAAGAACAGCTGAATCCAGCAGCCCCAGTGGCACAATAAAGACAACTGTCTGCCAATATAGGACTGGGACTGTAGGAAGGCTGCAATTTTATTTTCCATTTCTGCCAAAAAAATCTCACTATCTCCATTAGCATCCATGTCCAAGATAGGACACCAGGAAGACAGCTGTTTCAATTTACATACTGCAAGGATTTATAAGATGATGTGATCACACAGGTATCCTCATGGCACGAAACCTACTCAAATGTCCTTGTTTTCCTCATTCCCTGTTCTGCAACCCACCTTCAAATGACCCCATGTCACAGGCTGTGAACAAGCAGTTCTTTCTTGACTGAAGATAAGAGAAAGGCTGCCAGGCTGCCAGCACCTTGGGCTTTGGCTTGGGTCTTGTTTGTTTTTTTATTTTGGAAGCACCCATGTGGCTTCAGTATCTTGATGCACACTAAAGTGGAGTTACTAAAGACAGGCAATTAGGATTTGGGGTTTGAGACAAATCTGTGATTCTTCTATACTTAATCAGCATCTTAAAATATAGCTAACCTGCTTTCTTTCCTATTCCTTATACCTAGAAATTCTTTGATGACTTATGAGTTTGCCTTACCTAAATTTCAACTTCAAGTTTCATTACTCAACACCTTTGGCTACAGAAAACATAACCCTGGCTGAGGTTACACTCATTTTACAATTTCAGGATCAGAGATGGTTTAAACTGACTGCTCTCCAGAGGCATTTAAGAAGCAATGTTAACATTTGGTTTGTTTTTTTTAATCAAATGATCTGTTTCTCCAGGTGGTATAAAATAATAAGAAAAAAACCTTATCATGTGTTACTTAACTGAGTGAGCAAAGGAGAAGCACAGGCATTCTTGTGAGAGATCAAATAACAAGTGTTCTTCTGCTGATAATAAAGGCTAACTTAAGCCACCACAACTAATTCAGAGTGCAGGCTTGACACTTGTTTATCTGCTCAAACAATCATGAAATGTTCTTTTGTCCCTGTGAGTACTGCGTAGGCAAGTGTTATGACTTTCTGGGTTACTTTAAAGGGCCACTGCTTAGGTACCTATTGACTACTCAGGAAATAAGAGATGCCTTGAGCAGACTGACCAAGCTTAAGGATCCATTTTTTCCTTCTGGCTGCCTTGATAGGACCAACTCCAATCTGACCCAGTTGTAGGTTTGGGGTGTGATTGCCCAGAAGTGGCAGGGTGTAGCAAGTAAATAATGTTTTCCCAAGGCATTTAGATCCCTAATGGCAAATTTTGATCAGGGACACAGAAACCCTGAGTGGATTTTAGAAACAAACTTGGGACTCCAAACAATTTAAACACTTCAGTAATTTTTATGTTATTTCTGAACTGGGATTTTACAACAATCTGTAGTTTTTGTCATTTAGGAATTATTGGTAACAACAGACCACCATGTTACACTCTAGACCAGCTGTACACAGATACAATGGCCCCCTCAGCATCTTGCCTGCTGCGGATGACTGCATCTCCATTTCTGGGAAGGGAAAACAACCTGCTTGCAAGACCCCCATCCCAGGCAGCAAACTGAAATGTGTGACTGCAGTCATGGAGCCAAGGGCAAAGGCTCCCAGGCAGCAAAATCCCAACATATCTCCCTGCTGTTTCAGGCTGAAGGTGCCCTATATGCACAGTTGCATGGCCCAGGGTGGCTCAGCTCTGGTCACAGTCTCTGCTGGGCTTCTCAGAAGAAGCAAGTTCCCAGGGTAATGCCTTAATAGGGACAAGGAAAGATAAATCCGAAGCCAGCACAAGATGGCATCTTATCAGTTTATCTGGGAAGCCAGAGCAGAGAAGCCATGTTGTTACATCCTTCATGATGTGGTTGTGAGAATCCCATTACTTACACCCCACATCTCCTTCAGTGCCCTCCCACAGAGACCTCTCTTTCAGTCATTGATGAGATAAGGAGGCACTTGAAATTTATTTTGTAAAAGAGAAATTGTATATTTAAGTCAACAGAGCTGGTCAAATACGGCGGTGACTTACAAAACCCCTGCAATGCTTGCGCATGGAAAAACCTTATCTGACTGTTCCCGTGCTGCTAACTCATATCCTTGCTCCCAAACAAAACACTCCTGGCTGACATTGTGCACTTCACCTTTTTCTAACACAAAAGGAGAAGAGAGACCTGCTAATGAGGAGATTCAAGAGCACAGGCTTTGCCAGAAAACAAGGCTGATTAAAGCTCTCAGAGTAGGAGCCAGCACCAGGACAACAAAGTATCACAGATGGCTTCAACCAGAACCTCTAAAACTGCGATTTGCCAGCAGATGACAGGGATATCAAGGGCTTACCAAGGATTCCAAAACCAATTTGACAAATTCACAGGAAAGCCTATTGGAAACTATCAATGACAGGACACATTTCCACGGGAGAGCACATCCCAGAAGAAAAACTCTGGTTACAGATACATCTGTATCGCCAATATTCTTGGTTTATGGTCTGTGGCCACTATTAAGAGCCAGTACCAAGCCAATGTATCTGTGCCAGGTTAGTATGCCCACAGATAAATTTCTTGCTACTATCAACCAGGCATTAAATGTGTTTTGTAAGGTTTATGCCAATTCACAGCAACTGAGAAATCAACTCTATACATCTTTACCCTTTTTTGTGTGTGTCTGTTTTGCATGGTGGGAAAAATTAACCACACAAGGTCAAGTTAAGCCAAGTTTAAGGGCACCCTCCATATCAAACTAAAAGATCTGTGGAGATACTTCTCCCAAGGCAGGCAATGTATTGTAGCTGTGCTTATCACTAGCAAAATGGAAGGTGATGAAGAAATGCCCTTCACTTTAGATACACATCTCACCATAAATAGACTGCCTAATTAAACCACTTGTTTTTAAAGAGGGACTAGAGAGATTTGGCTTGTGCATAAAAACAAACCAGCCACAATTAAAGTTCTGAGACTCACTATTGTCAGGACAACCTGCCAGCTTTTCCCACCAAGCTCAGCCCCTCTTACAGCAGGTGCCCACAGCAGTGGCTGCTTTAGCACTGCTGGTGGTTGCAACCACCGCTGAGACCTCACCCAGGGCCAGTGGACTTAGCCAGGCAACATCCCTCTCTTTATTGCTGAACAGTGCAGCTGCATAATCATGGTGATCCATTAAAATAATAAACTCCACATCATAAAAATGTTAAGCACTCACTCTAAGCTGGTGGAAGTACAATAGCTTCTTTCCCGGTTAAATGACATCCTGATAAAGATTTATGTCACGTACAACATTTTCAGGAGCACAACACTATTCAGGGTGACTGTCCTGCAGGTTTTTGATCACCATAATCTTATTTTTGAGCAGGCAGTGCTGGTGCAGATTGAGAAATGAGCAATAAGGCCTTATCACATAAATTAGCTCTCTTCAAGGCAGTGCTACTGTTGATAAGATATCTCATGATAGCATGTCATGCAGAGGGACAAGAAAAGCAAGTGACTACGTGGAAGCCTGAGTGTAAGAGGGAGCAGAGCCCAGCTCCAAGAGCTGCTCTGCACCTGTAAACTGCTGGAAAAGGCTTTACCTGGGGAAACCAGATAGCTCACATGAGCCACTGGGACATGAAAGCACCATCCAAACTGGCAATTTCACCTTTTCAGCTGAGGGCATCTCCCAGCAGGGAGATGAAATAGGCACCATAAGAAAGAACAGAGGGCAAAACCAATGCGGGTAGAGATAAAGCTTCTAATCACAACAGGAACACCCACCCAACAACCCAAGAGCATACAGCTGTACTGCTTCACCACGCTTGCTCTGCTGATCTTTCACATCTACAGCTCAGTCCAGTTCTGCTGAGCCCATGAAGTCAAAGTTCAGCTTCACATTTCCCTCCACTGGCTGCTTTCTGATGGCTGAGGCTCATAAGGCAGATGAGGCAGCTGCACTGCTGCTGCACAGCTGCCTGGGCCCCAAAACTGCAAGGTAGAGACACCAAGAAACTGACAGGACCTCACAGGCTATAAACCAAAATATCTTGTACTTGAGTGCAGATTGATGTCTTCCCTTGTAAGGGAGGGCTGAAGATTCACAGAAATATGCTGATGATGCACAGAAATAGCCCTGTCATCACACCCACCCTCATGTACCTCTTTTAATGCCAGGGAGCCAGAGACCATGTTTTGGGGGTTTTTGGTAGCCCAGATAGAGATGGAAACCCAAGAGCCCAGGCCATGATGGGCACATATGCACAGCCCTGGGACGCAGTGGCAGGGAAGGTGCTTGTGTTTCCCTGAGCTGGAGCCTGTGGGCACTCTCCCTTCTCTCCTCCTTCTAAGCTTTATCTCATCTCTCTCTGCCCTGAGTTCCTGGCAGTGCCATGCTATGAACAGGATGAACAATATCTTTTGCAACAGGACTGGCTCACCCTCCTCTCAGGGTCATTGGTCCCTTCACTCATCGTATTATCAACATGACACATATTTTTTTTCCCCTTCCTGCTGTTTATTGCTGGGAATTGGTTTGATCAGGACCAGTGAATCATGAACCCAGCAATAAAAAAAAGTCACAAACCAAGAGGCTCAAATCTCACGGCACTTGTAGCTTTCCTGTGTGAAGGGAGATGTGAGTTTTAACCTCCCCTTGAAATGAAATTGCTGCTAACAGCCCATGCTGGAGGGCAGTAGGATCAGCAAAATACCTGGAAGTCCAAGGTGCAGAGGTCTATAGCTCTGCAACCTGGCCTAGCTAACAATGGCGTAAGCAAGCTGTTAGAGGTGCAAACGAGAGGAATGGCCATTTTTTACCTACATTTCAAAACTGAATCAATATTTGATCCTTCACCTCTGCTCAAAAGACTAAGTGCAATATTCAGAAAGGATACATGCTTCACAGTACATTTGGAGGGGAAAAAACCAAACCACAAAAAAAACAAGAAAGCAGCAAGAGCACCAAGCAAAGCAGCAGTAAATGTGGTAACAAACGTACCTCCCTCCTGCATCTCAGCCCAATAAAGTTTTTGGTGTGACTTGCCTCTTTTTAATTTCTGAGTGTTTTTACAGTTTCTGTTTAGCTGGGAGCAGAGCTGGCTGCTGTACCACACTGAAAGCCATTCTTACAGCATGCCTGAGAAGCTTTGCCTTTGGCACGATACAGCTGACATTAGGTTTACTGCAGCTGCAGCAGCACTGAGTATATTTCTGTTTCTTGGTGGTGGCAGACTCTGCCCAGATCCCCTCGGACAGCAGGAAGTCTTACACTGGCCTGACAGTTCATTTCAGCAGCCATTTCTCCAGGGCATGGTATTAATATATCTTCATTGTTAGTCAAATACCACACAGACCAGGAAAGATCCTCTCCCATAAAATCACAAGCTCAAGTCAAAGACTGAAAGGGCTTTTGTGCCCATAAAAACTCCACTTTTGGGATGTATAACCCACTCCAAAAGCTTTAAAAACATCAAAGGGCTACGAGTAGAAAGCTCAGAAGAAGAGATTGCATTCTACAACCTGTGCTCTTGGCCACCTCCAAGCACAATGCTTTTAAGGAAGAAAAAGCAAAGAGTTAACAATGGATTTCATTACTGTTATTAGCACTGAACAGAACTTTGCTGCCCCAATAGTTCAACAGGCAAATCCATGGCAAAGGGTGGCCACTGGCCAGCCCCAGTGCAGAGCACTAGGGAGCAGAGCTTTTCCAACCCTGCAGATATCATCTTACAGCCTGGGGCATCCAATATGACTACCCTTATCTGAACCTGCATGCTATTTGTATCCAGAGTTGCTTGGATGCAGAAATCACATTTATGACTTCCCATAATGCTGGATTCCACTAAGCTTGAGGCTCTGAAGAGGCATTTCAGACACTTGCTCCAAGCTCCTTAACAGTGTGAAGAAATGTTCATGAGCCTAAATCTCAACACATTGACTTGACACGATCCCTTTTCCATGCAAACTTCTTTTGAATGAGGCAATTTCTGCTTCTCAGTCTTCCACCAGGACTATTAAATTTTTCTTGGAGCTGTAGCTAATGGAGCCATGTTGTTATGTAAAAGTAATAGCTATCACTGCTACACAGAGGGTCACTTAACAAACAGATCCTGAAGTCTCAAACACCAGAATGGAAATGAAAATTTATATTCATTTATTCAAGCTACTGTTTTCACAAAGGATATTCTAAGGGTAGAAAATTGCTGACCTGTGATTTGCCAGACACCTGAATGGGGCAGCATGTGAAAAGTCTGGAGAGCAGGGAAAAGGCTAAAATCTAGAGCTCCAGCAGCCAACAGGATGAGGTCTGACACCACAAAGATTACCAGAAAGCTGACCTCAAGTCCAAATTCAAATGGAAATTAATGGGAATTCAGGTTTCCTTAATGCAGGGGTAAACACCCAGGAAGAGGTGCAGCAGTTAACATCTCAACCACCACAGCAAATGAGTTATCTACTTCTCATAATATAGAGAAAAACAAACACCTGAAAAGCAAGAGACAAAGGTTGGCACAAACAGAATCAGACAGCACAACAGCATGGCTGTGGATTAAAACAAAAACAAAGCCCCTAAGTCTATCCACATCACCTCCCACATTTCTCCATTTCTGTGACTCTTACAGGCCAGAAAGCAGAGAACTCTTGCTAGACCCACCACTTTTAGCACAGTGTTTTCGTAACCTTCTGGAAAACAGTTGATTAAATATTGCTGTCATAAATTCAGCCTAGTAACAGCTGGGACAGATTTACAGGGGATGTGTTTTTTTTATGACTATCTATTATTCATGGTGTGTTAGCCCTTACAATGTGTTTAGCCAAGGAAAAAAAAAGATAAGATATCCTCTGGTTGATTATTGACAGATTCTTGGCAGCTTGTGTCCCTGGGACTGCCTGGTCACAAATAAAATGAATCCAGCCTCTAGAAGCACTGACTTGATAACTTGGCTATGTCAGACTGGAAAATGATATGGACTGAAGAGGACAGGGGCAATCACTTGTAACAAACACTGTATTTTTGTCTCTTAAATCTCAGGCACAAGTTTGTCAGAGGAACAAAGATGTCAGCCCCAGGAGTGTGCAGTAAATGCTGCCCTAGAAACAGCCTGACCTGATTCCTTCCTCTTCAGGAAAGCAATGTCTGCTCAGAAGGTACCAGCGCCATGTGCAGGAGGATTTCAGGTGACAAGTGGGTATCCCAGGAGCTGTGTCAGGTGTCAGTCAATCACAAATGTCCTTGTAGGACATGGACAAGGAGCCGATCTACCCTCAGCCTGGAGAACACCATTGCTAAAATACACTGCTCTGGCTGCCCTGTCAGCCACATGGGCATGTTCACCTGAGCCATGAACAGTAGACATCAGTGCCTGGCTGGTGTGATTTACATCACGCCAGACTTCAGGAGACATGGATATCAACTGCAAAGCCACTAGAGAGAACAAATGTCAAGACTCAGCTGCAGGTTGTTCAATATTTTGGTGTCCCTAGAAACATCAGAAGACCCCAAGACATGACATGGAATTGTGTGTTTGTTCAGTGACTGAAACCTGCTTTCTTCCCAAGTTCTGTCTTGTGATCTTCCCTAGTTTTGAACAGGAACAGCTTCCAAGGAACAGGGGAAACTGCCAGTAGCATTCCTGACACGAGCTTATCTGGCCAGTACCATCCCATAAAAAGAGGTGACAGGGATGAGTTACATCCCCCACTTCATTCACACACACAGAGTTGCCATTAAAGCACCATTCATAGGTTTTTACCTTGTCCCTATTCTACACAGTTCAGACATTGCTCAGGAATGACACCCCTGCTGCACTTTAAGCATCTCCAAGACCTGATCCTAAAACCACTGTATGTATCTTTCAGAGGCTGAATTTCCCAAAAGAACAGAGTTTGGAGAGAAATCTGCAGAAACTTGGTGTGCTGAGCAGAGGCACCAACATGCACAGAAGACTGCCCTCAACTCCCTTGAATGTGCTGTGAATTCTTTCTCAGGTCAGGTTCACCCCCCACTCTTACAATGAATAAAAACCCTGATGAGCACATCCCAGCAGGTCAGAATGGTCCCCTCAGAATGGTCCCCTGGAATTTGACTGTCCAGGTTCTTTGCACACCTGCATCTCCCTTCAGTTTGGTTTGCTGCAGTCCCCTCCAAACCACCACTGCTCACGTGGGCGTATAAGCACCAGGACAAGCTTTACAGAAGTAATTTCTTTAAAATGAGACATTTGTATTCTGCTCTGAGCTGAGGATCTCTGCCAGCAACACAAGCAAGAGATTTTTTTCAGTCAGCTGGGCAGGCTCCTTCTGCTGGGAATTACAAGAGCTGATTTCAAGCTGGGTTTATTTGAATCTTGGTCAAGTCACTTCATCCCTTCAGAGCTCTTCTTTACAGACACACTTGTCTGCTGTTGACTATTAGATAAAGATGAACCTAGGCCAATTAAATAGCAACTCTTTTAATTAGCTTTTTCTTCTTAGCAATCATGGGAAACACTGTTTGCTTGCACAGCAGATATAACAAGATCCAAGGTAAATGTGTTTTATTATTGATCTTTCACAGTTCATTGTGCTCACAATTCCCTCACTCAGAAATGGCAAGACAATCCTAGACTGGAGACAGCTTCTCAGCAGAGCCTCCCTTCTGGTTCTAACCTGAAGTGTTGTTTTAACTCACTCATCATTTGTTTGCTTTGCCTGTTGGCTAAGTACCTCACCCCACCCCTCCATATGACTTCTTCCTTTGGTTGACTCCATGCATGACTTGACTTCTTAACTGCAACAGGTCACCTGACACACAGGTCAGTCAAACATTAACTCAGCAAGCACCCTGGTGTCACCAGGACACCAGTTGCTCACACATCCTGGCTCACGAGTCACCAAGGTAGGTCATCCCACCCAGCAATTCAGGTCCTGCTAACTGCTAGTACTGCTGCATTAGCAGGAGCCATGTGCCTTGGGGAGAAAGAAAGGAGAAACTATTTCTACTTGCTCATCACTCCAGTGTGAACATATTCTAAGCAGCCTCCTGCCACTGGTAGAGAAACCAGGGATCCATCCCCCCAAAAAATATTAAATATTTAACAATGACCCTGAAAGCCCAGATTGGTTTCTGTTTGTACGTCTTTACCAGGCATTAGTGACCAAAGCCTGAACTTAAACAACAAATACCTTACTAGAGTCGGCACTATTGTCATTGTGGGGGCTGTGTGGCCTTCAGATACCCTCAGGATGCCCTGAGCTCAGAGCAGTGCTTGAGCTCAGAGGGCAGGGGTCTGCACCTGCCCATGCCTGCCTGGGACAGCCAAACACACAGGCGAAAAGATGAAGGCAGGACACTGCAGAAAGCACAGCCTGACACCCAGATCCAGGCAGAAGAGCTGCGACCATCAACGAGCTGGTTACGTGAAATAAAGCCCAGATTGTGCATGGGAGGGAGAGACTCATCATCCTCACTCCTGCTAAGACCTTCTAAAGGTGCTAATTGCTCTCTCTAGGAAACCACATTCTCCAAACTCCAGTTATTTCAAGACACGTGAGGTTCAGCTCTGTTTTATCTCTGGCTGCGATACCAGGTGGGTGAAACTGCAGCAGGGAAAGGATAAAACCAGAGAAGGTCTTGTGTTGTGTGACGGAGGCAGTGACGCATATCAAACAGAAAACTTCAAAGGCTCTTATCCAGCTCAGAGCTGGGTGATGATGTGTCTCCTCAGAGAAAGCCGATAGCCTTGAGAGACAAAGGGCCCCCTGAGAGCCAGGAACGCGCTGCGCCTCCCCGCCTGCCTTCATTAAAGCGCTGGGCCAGTTCCCAAAGACCCAGTCTCTGCTGAGGCTGCTGCCAGAGGGGTAGATAAGAGCATAGAAGAGCTGCATCTGCAAACCCCTTCCTGCCACTCCCCCTCCCCGGGCCTGCCTGTTGCACCAGCACATTAACCTTTTGTGCTTCCCACCCTTGGTTTTTTCTTCCCATATCTGTTTTCCACCATCACCACAACCTCCGGATACAGAGGCTGCACCAAAGCACAGCAGCTTAATCTCAGGCTTTGGACACCATTCCAAAAGCACTGCTGTGCCAGTCTCAACCTTGGTTTCATCCAGGACACACAAACCCAGCAAGCACAGCTTGGAGAAAAAGCACAGGTGGCCCAAGGGCAGGGCCAGCTTCAGGCAGAGACCTGTGAAATAATCACACAAGAGTCATGCTGCAAATTCAGACAGGAAAGAGGGAGAAGTATCAGATCCCACCAGAGCCCTAGGGAGGACTTGGACAGGCAGGCTGCTCTTACTCATCCTGTAATTCATCTGAGAATTTCATTTGCTTCCCATTGCACAACTATCACTGCCACATCTTCAAGTATCTTAACCTGTGTCTCAGAAAACCTTCCCTTTTATAATCACCAGGGTTTTAAAATCATTTATCAATATCATAACCAAGGAGGTTTTGAAACTGATTTGACCTGGAATGGGGACAGGATAGCAAAGAGTCAATTCAGTAAGGGGTGAGAAAGTAAACAGCCACCTGTATCTTGCCCAGCTTTTTCATGGGAAACCCACCATTTTGTATGGCTGGATCCTTTGCAGCCCAGGGTAGAAAGGACACACACACACACAAAATCCCGGGTGACAAGTTTTGACCTTAAACTTGCATCAGCATGGGCAGATTACAAAGGAGGCAGCTATGACATCTTCCCAGGTCACCCTTCCTAATCACCCTCTCACCAGGGAGCACTTCTCCCTCAGGCACACACAGAGGTGCCATGGAAGACCCAGCACTGGTGGCAGACAGCACAGAGGCACAACGTCTGGACTCTGGCAAAGCCTCATGTAGATGTGGTACATTCCCAACCCAGTCCACAACACTGACAACCCAGTGGCATCACACTTCAGGCTCTGTTCTTATCTGTTTCTGGAGATTTTCTTTCCTTTGGAGTCAGCAGCTTGGTGAAAACTCAAGTGGCTTAAACTAAATCTTGTGACAGAGACTGACAATGTTCTGATGCCTCATGGGACCTTGTTGCTTGTGACCTCTGCTTTCCTACCTGAGCCAGAGCTGTCAACAGACTCAGAGTGGTTCCCCATTCAGAGGATTTAAATGGAAAAGGAGCAGGGTTAGATATCAGGAAGAAATTATTCCTTTTTTGGGTAGTGAGGCCCTGGCAGAGGTTATCCAGAGAAGCTGTGGCTGTCCCATCTCTGGAAGTGTTCAAGGCGGGGTTGGATGGAGTTCTGAGCAACCTGGGATTGCTCAGTGGAAGGTGTCACTGCCCATGGCAGGGGGCTGGAACAAGTTGGTCTTTAAAGTCCCTTTTGACCCAAATCATGCTATGGTTCTGTAATCTCCAAGCACAGCTACAGGAGATGGATTTCCCCTCTTCCTGCATTTCAGAGAGAATATTTCAAAGAAAGCTGCTTAAAGCAGCCAAACCAGCAAACTCCCTGCATTAAAAAGGAAGTACAGCTCTACCAGATACAGCTGCCATACCCCTGGCAAGCACTGCCTGCAGCCAGTGCCAGGACTAAGCTCGTGGTAATTAACATTACTAGACAGGTCACACTTCTTATGCATTTTACAACAGGCAGACAAGGATAACTGTCCAAAGTCCAGGAGTTTGAGACTCACAACCCTAGAAAGCCAGGTTACTCTGGATGCTGAGTTTTACATGAAAAGGAGACCAACTATTCTCTATGGGGTTATCTACAAGCCCTTTCCATTAATTGCTTCGTTAGTGTCTTGCAGAGAGAGTTCTGGGCACATGGGCAGTAAAACCTAAGAAATGCACCCTGCTGGCAGGTGGAATTGCTGGCCAGAATCTGCTCACTTTGCATTTGCTTCCAAACTTGAAGCTGTGCCCTAAAGAAACCACAAAGCAATCATTCTTCAAAGAGAACCTCAACAGGGAGACAGGATTGGTTTGGCTTTCCTTGTTGCTTTCCAAAGCCCCAGAAAAGAGAGGATATTATTTGTCTGTGGAAATCTCATATGCAGAGTTACATCTGCAGAAAATAATAAAGAGAGCATTGACGAGAGAAAATCCAAGAAATAACTGCAAGAGCTGTGTGTTCATGGAAAAACTACTATTTTTCTTGACTGTAAACATATTCAGGGAACATAAAAATACGTTATGGATGTGTGATTACCCAGCTTATTTTACACACATGCAACCTTCAGCCTTTCAAATTACAGCTCAAATTCTGCAGTGGTCTCCAAAAAACTGAGAAACTTCCAAGTCTGAAAAAATCCTGGCTTTTGCTCTTGTAGCCAGTTGAGACCCTTGACAAGATTTTCTGACCAGTTAATACAGCAGCTTATAATTATCATGGAAGCAACTGAGTAGTTTTGATGGAACCTGATGAGCTGGCACAAGAATAGATTGGTGAGTGGGCGTTTAACTTTAAGTCTGAGGATTTCTTTGAATCCAAAATGAAAGCAAAAATGCCACAGTTGTAAAATCCCATAAGATGTTTTGAAATTATTTGAAGGGGTCCTTATGAGCAAAAGACTGAGTTTCTCAGAATATGAATTTCTATCCCTTTCTTATGGTTACAGTCAGGTTCTGGGCATGATAATTGAGAAAAAGTGGATTCCAGTTCTTAAAGACAATACCCACAGCAGAAAAAGATGGTGAAATCCAGGTGTACAGTTTTCTGATTTTTCTTTTTAAGTGTGTGGGGCCTGGACACAAGGCTTGAAAGGCTAAAAGGGATGACAACACAGTGAAGAAAACAGGAGTTCCATCTTTCTGTTCAGATGCAGCCCAGCCCCAGGTTCTTGTGGTAAGCGCTCACAACACTAATTTTTAAAAGTCCATTTTAAGTATTTTGGAGAAAAAGCAGAAATGAAAGCAATGTGAGCTATTAGGGAAAACCAGCAGGGAGTGGAAAGGATTATAAGTTCTTGGTACAAGCCTTACATCCTATTCAGCAAGGGAACTGCTCAGAGGAACACAAGATACTTGTATAAGAGACAGTTTCACCCACTCAGCTCAAGGTGATTTTGAAGCACAAAGCAGAACACAGCATTGCCTATTTTGTGCTCAAAGGAGCAAATGTTCAGCCAGAGGAGTATTCAAACAGAGTGAATGGCTGCCAAGGCACGAGTTACATGGGTACCCAAAACAAAAATACCTGCAAGGTGCATTTTTGAAAGCAGACATGTTTCTGAGAGACAGGTTAAGATACAAGAAGTACTTTGACAACAGCAGTTTATCAGGGCAATCTGTTGGAAGCATTAGGTGAGTTTAAAGAAGTGACTTCAGAATTATTGCACTGAATATAGTCAATACATATAGTAGAGAGAATTCAGCTCAGCACCTCTCCTAGAAGATACATATTTTGATTTTTCCATGCCACGTCCCCTTTACATATATCCACTCATTCTCCCAGCATAACAGCATCCATCTGAATGAGGAAAAACATCTTAAAAATCCTTCCAATTTTTTGTTATTGTTGTTTGCCATTGCTTTGTTTTTAAATTTTCTGCTAAAAATTGTTTGCTTACATTGCAACCTCTTCATATTTGGCATTTCTGCCAATGCCAACAGGCAAATTATGAAGAAAAGCCTTTGCTATTAGAGAATAGGGAAAGGATTCAGGTCCAGTTACAGGCTACCCTAGAGGAGCCCTTTTTGAGGCAAATCAACTTGACAAGGATTTTCAAAATACTCCACATTTCAGAAATAGATCAATAACCGATATAAAACCAATACTGTCAGGAACCTGAAACCAGTATTTGTTATTTATAGGAACATTACACTGCACCATCTATCAGCCCCCAAACTGCTTGCAGACTGCATCTTGCCCACCCTGCCTCCTTGGGGAGGTGGCTTTAGGAGCACCATTGGTATCAAGGGGATCATTTTACCATTACTACATATTAATTTTTAGCAAGTTCCTGAAGCTTGTGGCTTCACACTTCACAAACATCCCTCAAAGGCAAAACTGAACTCTACCACCTCTGTCCAAGGTCAAAATCCAAAGTGGAACCTACATGATATGAAGGTGGCTGAAATGCAAACCCTCATTCCTACTGAGGACACTCCAAGAGATGCAATAAAACTGTCAGACACCCTCTCAAAAGAAGAATCAGTGCCTTCCAAACAAGGAGCCAGTACAGCATCATATGGAAGTCAGAACTCACCACTCACCACGATGATGTGACTCATCACCTGATGGACAAGGAAAAGACAGCAGAGCTAAAAGAGGAGCAATGAATGCTCTTCACATCAGCCAGAGACATGGCAACAGACTTGGGATGCTGGGGGAAACAGCACAGCCTGTTTCCCATCACACCCCACATGACAGATCTTGTATTAATCCTTTCCATTTAAGAAAGGGGGTGGAAAAGTGCATTGTCACTCCAATGCAGAGTTAGAGAGGAGGAAGCTCACAGCCTCTCCTGCACTCTCCACCCCAGTTCCTTCACCTTACTGTAAGATGTGCAAATGTCACAATGCACAGGTTTTTGCTCCAGCCACTTCAGCCAGGTGACATTCCTGCTGTCTGTGGCTCTGGTCCTGTGAGCAGCATTTTCTTGGTGAGGCTTTTAAGGCACCTCCTGCTGCACAGTCCTATTTACCTTATATTCCATATGTTCTGACATGAGCCTGACTTGTGCACACAAGTGGCTCCTTTTAGCCATGCTGCATTTAGAGTGATCATTCCATGCTTTCCCAGGGTGTTAGTTTAGCAAACACAGTGTGTTTGTCACTTCACCACAGCTCAGATCACAGCACACTGCTCACACTCTTTCCTTTCAGATGGGGAGATGCAAGCCTTGCCAGGAAGTCAACAGAGGGTGCTGGGCAGACAAGAGCTGCAGGGACAGGCTGCACCCCAGTCCCTTTGCAGGTCTGGAGATTCTCCCTTTGGAATGTCTGAAAAATGCTTGCAGCTCCATCACGAAATAAAACAAAAACCACTTCAAAACCAGCAACTGCATTGGAGCAGGTGGATAATGAGCCGGATGGGATGCCCTCCCACAACAATTTGTGAGGTTTTAAATATCTCCGCTCAGAGAAACTAAAAAGTCAAAAAAATCTCACAATTTCTCCAGAAATAAGAACGCTGGGGGAGGAAAAGAGGAAGAGAACATTTTGTTTCTATTCATTTTCAGGAATTCCATTTCAGTTCCAACATTTTTTTTAACCTTCAATTAATGCTAGCTATCAAAATGAAGCAGCATTTGGACCTAAAAACATTGAAACTTTGCCATTTAGAAAAGGTCAAACAGTTTTCAAAACATTTTTGTCCAATATTTTTCAGCAACTGAAATTCATCAAAACCAACATTTTCCCACAAAATCATTCTGTCTCAGACAATTGGCATTTTCTGAGGCATGATGCTCCTCAGGGGATCTCCTTGCCAGCCTGAGGAGCTGCTCCTTCGCTTTTGCCACCAGCTGCCCCCTTCAGCAGGCAGCCCCTGCTGTCCTGTCAGACCTTCTTAACACACCCAGCCCCCAGCTCAGGAGATCAAGTCAATCAAAGTCCAACACCAGGCCTGGATATGCACATCCACAGGGGTCATTAAATACCTCCCTATCTCAATGTTTTATCTCTGCTTCATCACCCAAAAAGCAGTCACCAGGCAGAAGAGTAAGGAGAGATCTCTCCCAGAAACCTGCAAATCCCAAACACCTGCTTACCCTTGGATGGGATTTATTGACAAATTACTGTAAAAGAGGGAAGCTGCACAGCAAGGGCTTCATTGCAGCTACAGAAGGCACTTCCACGGTTGTGAGCAGAGTTACAGAGAGCCTGGCATGCAGCTGCTTCTGCTCTGACTCCATGCTAAGAGGTGTCTGGCCCACAGTCAACTCCATCTTTGCATAGGCAGACAAGCTCAGGTTTGTCTGTGCTCATCTGTGTAGACATGAGTAACATGCTGGGGCCAAAGTCACAGTCTAGTCCATAAACAATCTCCATCAGAGCACAGCAAACCACATCAATTAAAGGAGAAGAGACTGAAGCCTTCACCAGGAACTTACCAGGGGCTGAGTCAACAGGAATGCAGACATACACCTGTGCTACCAGTGTTGGCTGGCATGGGAAGCAGGAATAGCACCAAAAAACAGCCACAGACTTCCCCAAAATTATACAGGACTATTAATAGCAAAAAGGCAGAAATGCCATATTATTTTCTCTACATACTCCATCTCTCCCTCAAGAGATAGCTCAAGCCATTTAGAAAACCAGAACAGTACTGAAAGAGCACCTTCACATTTCAATAGAAACAAAACATTGCCTCCCAGAAACTATCAGGATCTGGGGCTGCAAATTCAGCTCTCTACACCTGTCACTCTGTAATACAAGCTGCTTCCAAAAAACTTCTTACAAACACAGTCCTGAGGAGCTACAAGTGAGCAGGGCTGGGAGCTCGCAGGGTCATCACCTGCTCATTGATAGACCCACAGCACTGTCCCCAGTTAAAGCAGCCTCGAGTTAAGCCTTGTTCTCCAGATCTGGAGCCTCCTTGCCAGACATCTAGAAAAGAACTGGCTGTTTAAAGCTCTTGGACTGTGCCAGTCACCACTGCCTGCAGGTGGGAATAGTGTTGTGCAAGGAAGGTTTTCATCAAGGACCTGTTTCCAGTAAACCCAGCTCTAGCAGAGAATGCCAGAGGGATTTCTCTCACACACAAAACGCTGGACTGCTCACATCACTCCAGCCAGAGAGCTGAAAGGGGCCATGGCACAGAGCCCTCCCTTACAGTACCACCACGGTGGCCTCAGCTCCAAGGGGATACAAACACATAAAGCTTTAACTTCAACCTGGAAGGAGACTAGAAGCCAGCACTGCAGGAACCCAGTGTGATGAGAGCCAAGGCAGCAGATGGGAGCTGGAGAATCTGGACAACACTAAGGTTGCTTCTGTTTCCTTCAGCAAAATCCCAAATCTATGGCTAAAGCCCCCCAAAAACCAGGTGCAGAACTGAGTGCACAGGTTATATCATCACCACTCTGTGCTTCACATGGATGGTTCATATTACTGAGCAAACAAGTGCTGCATCTAGTACAGGATGGGTATACTACACTCTTGCAGAAAAATCACAATTCTTCTATGACTTGAAAAATTAATCTTAGGGTTTTTTCAAGTTTCCAGGTCCTCCTTGAAGAGAGGTCCAATTCTTAAATCTGGATCCAAACTGTGAAAGGGCCCAAAAAGGACATCAATCCTTCACCCCACTTTAGAGACTGGGTTTTTTTCTGCCCACATACTCCCTGCAGAAATAACATTGCCCATGTTCCTACACAAGTCCTCAGGAAGCTCTGAGGGGAGCTCAGAGGGGAGAGAATCAAGGCCTTCTTGTAATAGATATACAGCAGAAACTATCAAACAACTTGTCGGTTTTCCACTGAAGCAAGAGCTGCTTAAGCATTTTTCAGCTAAAAATTATGTAGCAAACATTTACCTATAGCCTTAGTTTCAGTTTCTTGAATGCTTCTAACAGTGTAAGTCTTTAAGCAGCACAGAACAATGCCCCAAATCTAAACTGCAGGTTGGATTTAGAGAAAAAAGCAGTAAGTTTTTCTAAGACAAAGGACGGCCAGAACTCCATTTCCAAAACCTGCATTTCTACCAGCAGTGACTGAGCCTCTTGTGTACCTGATCTGTCACATGCTGGTGTTCTTCTATCACCTCTGAGTCTTTAGTAGCCATCTTAAAGAAGGGCAAAAGAATTATTCAGTCCCAATTCTTCCTTATCTACTTCCTTTTTCCCACAAGATCTACAGATCACCAGTATGAGAAAGAGCTGGTCACCCCACATCCCTCTTCCCCTATGACCCAATGAGCTGGTTTGGATCATGTTCCTGCTTCAGCAAAGGTAACAGCAATCCTTTTCCCAATTCCAGCAAGTCCATGAAGAGGCACAGCTTGGTGCAGGTCCACGGCACAGGGGTGCTGGAAGCAGAGCAGGCAGCACTGGGCCAGTCTGACCCTGCCTGGCCCAGGCTATTGGCCTTGGTTTACTTGCAAACCACAGGTAGAGAGGCAGCAAGAGGGGAAAGAATTAATTTGGAAGAGCTCTTGGCTCCTGCATCTGCACCTTATGCTTGACAGGATGGGGCTGGATGGAGAGAATGACTGTGTTTATTCAGCATGTTTACACAGAGACTCTCTTTCCAGGAAACATTCAATGTGTGATGCCACCCAAAAGTACCTGGCACCTGGAGAAATGCTGGGCTGGGCTGACTGCTCAGCTGCTCCTGCTCTGGATGGACACCAGTGTTTGTAGAGGTGGTACTGGCCAGCTGCCTGGCACAGGGCAGCTGAAGAGATGATTTATTTCTCCTCAGACTTAGCCCCTTCTGTTACTGCTGGGCCATGTTTTCCTCCCACCTGCTCAGGTAAGGAAGGTAAAAGGAAACTGTTTGAGACAAAATGAATTCTTATGAATGCTACAAAAGAATTACCCAATCTTTCCCTCTCTTCCTGGTCAAACTCTCCTTCCTGGGAGGATTTTGGGGCAAGTCATTAAATTGCTTGGGGGGTTTTTAGCAAATTTACATCTGAAGCATCCTGCAGGAGAAGGTAATTCCAGTTCTGAGATGCAAAATGTCATTTAACTGCTTTGCTTTGACCCTCCTACAGGCAAGGGAGATCAGAACACTGCACAACCAACAACCAAACAGTTTTGTAGGAACAGCAGAGCCTCTGAAGGGGCAGGGATTTTGTGACACTGACAGCATTTTACTCAAGCCTGCTTTACCTGTGGGACCTCTATCAAGTCTCATTTCGTGCAAACACCAGAGTATGCCAGTGTAAACTGTGTGCTGAGAAGGTAAGAGTTTCCATTCAAGAAGGTGTTACTGCTGGGAAGCTGAAAAAAGTGATTTCTGTTGAAGTCCTGTTTCTCCTCCAGCACTTGTTCCATGCAGATACTTTAGCTGTGCTGCAGTGAAAAGACACCCAAAATTCAGGGTGCACTCAGGCTGAAGGGCAAAGTCAGCTTTGGGGGGAGGGCAACTGGGAGCTGATTAGATGAACATAAAGAACATGTTCATCATCTTTTCATCATATTCCCTTGCCATGAACTGCCCAACCATGCACAACTGGCTGTGGAAACCAGGAAGAAGTGAAAGGATAAAGGCAGTGTCTCAGGGCCAGCTGCAGCCACTGGACATGGGAAGATGACCTGAGCCATCTACTCAAAAGTTGTATCCATTGGTTGTTGAATAGCAGACCCTGTACCACCAGAGCAGCACCAGCTGCTGGTGGTTTCTGTGCCTTGGACCATGGACCAAACAAGGGACAGACCTACTCAGCTCCACTCTTTTGCCAGGTATATCTCAGAAATTGTCACAGATTTACACCCACAGCATCAAAGCCCCTGAAAATTCCAAACTTCTGCAGTTATCGGAAGTTCATTTCATTAAAAAAACTTCATATATATTTAACAGGGTACAAGTGAGAATGCTCCTTCCCATATGGCAGGAGGAGGTTTTCCAATGCACAAACTATTCCTAGGAAGTTATAAAGCCAAATACAGATTTCCTGGAAGAAAATGTACAGCTCAAAATTAGTATGTGCAGAACAGGCTCCCCACAAACACACGTTACTGAGCACTGCAGGCACCAAGCCCTCCTGGCTGGGCAGGGAGCTGGAGCCCTGATGGCCAAAACACTTCTCCAGCTCTGCTCCTTTCAAGCAGAGCAACTTTGACAAGCATTTGTCTCATCGGTTAAAAGCTGTTTGGGACTGAGCTGAATCAGACAGACTGGGAGGTGGAATTGCCACATCTGGTCTTGGAGGCAGCCAAGCCAGAAGTCAAAGGCTCCTGGCCCCATGGCTGGGTTTTATTAGAGCGCTAAAAAGGTACAAACAGGACAAGATAACTCCAAATAGAGAAAAGGCAGGCATGTCACATGAGGCAAATCAAGTTAAAAGCTCAAAAGTAAATCTCTCTGCCTGTATCTAATGCCTCCTGTGATGAATTCTGCTCTCCAGTTTATTCCAACAACTTTTGGTAATCCCCTAAGCAACGCAAACCCCACAGCCTTTTCACTTGTCTTCTGCAGCTTTGTGGCCATTCTACACCCAACAGGCTTTCCAGGATGCTGCAGGTACATATTTTGGCTCCCACACTCCTGCCTCGTGCCCCACACTCTCAGGCAGCCCAGCATTCACCGACATTCCTGGGAGAGCAGCAGTCTAGGGCTCAGCGCAGCCAGGAGCACAAACGAGCGTGGTCTCATCCCAGATCACCACCTACAGTGGAGGGGTGAGCTCCCTCACATTCTGGGGAATTTGGAGGACAAAAGGGATGAAGGGTTGGACAGGGCTTTTCCCCATCCTCAGAGTTGTGATCCACAGCTGGGCTCCAGGATCATGGCACCAAGGCTTTGACCCATTGTCCTACACAGCAGCACTACTTGAGGAAGTTCCCAACTTAGTCAGCAAGTGATGCTGGGGTACAGCCTGTCAGGAATTCCCCAAGGAGATTTCTCAGAGGGCTGATTCACTGAGGTCTAATCCAGCTATGGGAACTGAACAGCTTCAGCAATCTCCCAGTTTAACATTTTGGGAGGGGGAGGCATCTTGGAACAGGCCAGAACTGTTCTTGTTTTAGAAGGTTTGGGTACCTTATGTGCCTTTTCTGCTGCTGCCAACCAGTTTGGATTTTTTTGTCAATTACCAGGAAACACAAAATTACAATAAAACTCACTCCAGTTTGGGAGGAAAATACTGAAAATCAAAATCCTGAAACAATCTTACACCATGAGAAAACTTCCTCTTCACTTCAAATCCATCCCTCTGATCCAAAAATGAAGATGAGACTGCATGAACGTTTGTAACTCCCAGAGAGACTGACTCTTTCCAGCTAAGTCCACAGTCATGGGCTGAAACATGTAATGACAGAAGACAGGACATAGGGTATGAAAGTAAGGAAATAAGGCTCTGGATTTTCTAAGCAGTTGTTTATGTTGGTAAAGTCCAAATTCAATTGGACTGCTCCCAGACCAACATTTTGTGTTGAAGCTGAGACACTGGGTCAGAGTCTAGTCAAAGATTTGATCTCTTTGACCAGTTTGCTGGTGGCACGTGTTAGAACAAGGGAACAGCCTCAGGGCTGCTCTAAATTCACTGTGGTCACTGTGGTCTGGACTGAGGGATTAGGACAACACAAAGCCAGGCTTCACCCCAGTGGAGGCAGTTTTCAAGGAGAAGCAATTCCAGTCTGTGTCATCAGCAGGAGGAACAATGGTGCAACAGCCTCTCCCCACACTTCTCTCTGCAGGGCAGATAAAGCCTGCCTTAAAAATTCCCACAGAAGGTTTAATGGCCTGATTACACAGGAAAGTCTGGCTTTCGTGGCTACAATTTCCAAACAGGTCTGGCCTTCACCACCAGCAGCTGATTTCCTAAGGAGTTCAGTGCCTCGCATAGCAAGAAATAACAATGAGGCAGCGGTAGGAAGAGGAGAGTGGAAGGGAAAGAGAGAGACCACTGAAGCAGTTCAACTTTTCTCAAGTTATAATGAGAGTGAAACTCAGAAAGGGAGCACAAAGCAATCTGAAACTCAACACAGATGGAACAAAGGATGATTCTGCCATTATGATCTCTGGCAGAGTCCTGTTTCTCTGCCACAGATTTCTTGTATGCTCCAGGCAAGCTATTATTATTATTTTGCCTCTGTGCAGTCTCAGCCCAGCAAGACAGGAGCATACCACATTATTTGTGGAGGAGACCATCTCCATCCCAGAGCAAACCAGACAGGCTGTGGCACTGCTAGGGAGCAGGCACCACAACTCCCCTCACACCCAGTGTCACCTTGCAGAAACCATTCAGCTGTGATTTCTGACCCACTGCACATTTTTCCCATCCAGCAAAACTGCTGATTAGGAAAGTAAATGTGGATAGCCTGGGTGGGTGGTAACTTCACACCAGACTGTTGTAAAGACACAGGAAAATAAACACAATGTACAACTGGAACATGATACTTCAGTTTGATGGTTATCTACAGCTACCTGCACTAGGTAAGTCTTTCCAGGGACACTGTGCTCCTTCTGGCCCACAGCTGTCACACACGGAGCCTCCTTCACCCCACTAGCACAGGCATTTCAGAGACCCACAGCCTTGAGGATTTGTGCCTGCCCACAAGAGGCAATTCTGTCTACTGGTGTGAATAACTTGAACTCTCAAGGAAGCAGAGGAGAAACAACTCGGGTAGTTTTCTGTCCCTTTCTCAGAACTGCTGGGGGAAGTACTTCCAAGTATACCAGCTAAGGAATTACCCCAAAACATTTCTGTGAGGCTCAAAGGAAATGTACTAGAGACCTGCTTGTAAGAAGAAAATACACATGGAAAGTTCTGTGCTCAGAGCAATGAGGTTCGTTGAGTCCTGCTATGGAAAAGTCCCCAGACGATGAGGGTCAAGAGGAGATATTTGTCAGCAGGGATACCAAAACAACTGGAGTTTCTAATTGTTTGCTTGTTTTAAACAGGTTAGTTCTGCATAAGACCAGCAAATAAAAAACCCTACATCCACCATCCCATAAATTGCAATAAGCTAATTAAGTCATAACATTTGTGATTCAATATACACTAAGCAAAGGGAAACATTAATGAATTTTACATAACAAGCAAGCAAAGAACATTACTTGTCAGATAGCCTCAGAAATTCATTAGAGTCCTTTAAGAGAAGTGGCTCAAGTGCAGAGCACTGAAACGATAACAAAACCTATTAAGGAACCTGTTTAATTAAGCACATGCTTGCTGGCACATCTGACACTTATACAAGGTGTTTGTGCTAAGACAAATAAAGTCTTTCTTGTGCTGTACAGCCAAGGAGATTGTAGACAAGTCTATTCTTAAAACACAAAGATAACTCTGTGACTAAGCAGCCAAATACCACACTGTGGAAAAAATCTATAGAGGCGCTAAGGGAATTGTGCATCTTTTCTGTCAAGGCCTAGATGAGCCTTGTGTGTGCTCCGGAACGGCTGAGTGACACAGTTTGACTCAGAGTCACACCACAGACATCTGTGATATCCCAGAGGAGGATAGAAACAGCTCATGCTGGGCTGCTCAGGTTTAAAAGGCTGCTCTTGAGGAACTCACTAAACACCAGCAAACCCCAAGGGGGTGAGCCAAGGAGGGTGCTCCTTGCACCCATGCAGAAGGGACTGAGAAGCAGGGAGACCTTGTGCCTCCTTAGGCCACACTGTAGCCCTGCTCTGCATCTTCATTTTCTCTCTTGCTTGTGTTGCATGAACTGAAATGCACTGAACCCCATGCAATACACAGGATTTATCATTTTAACAGACATGCTAAGGGTGGCTCTTACACATATCATTACACAGTGATGCCTGTGAGGAACAAACTGCCTGGCAGCACAGAACACCCATCGCTCACTCCCTCAGAGCCACGACAGGGACAGAACTCTAAACACATTCCAGTCAAACCACCCACGTGCTCCACATGCTCTGCAAACAAAATACCATTTTATATTCTTCACCAGAAACATTTCCCTTCCTGTCCTCCTGCTGCTCCTCTTTGTTGTTGATCATTACCTACAGCACACATATCTTAGTTTATTACAAGCTATTGCTTAATCATCATCTCACCAGTACTTTGGGGAAGTTTTATTGCAAGTGACACACCAAGACTGAAATCTATACAATATTCTCAGAATACATTGTAACTTATCCGTGAAACAAGAGCCAGCAGACCCAGGAACTTCAATTAAAATCAGTCTGATCCCACCTCCTGCCCACGGGCACAACGAGTCATCATCTGTCAGCTAAATCAACTTGTGCTGGAGATAGCCCCCTTAGTTGCTTGTTTGGAAGCTATGACCTTGGTTTAATTCCTGTGTGCTCATTTAAGAGTTCGACTCAATGATCCCTGTGGGTCCCTTCCATCTCAGGACATTCTGTGAATTCTCTGAAGCTCCTTTATGGTGCTGACCCTCCTGGTCAACACCTTTGGCTGCAGGGTTTTCACACAGGTTTAGCAGTTCTCAGTACTATAAGCAGATTCCAGTAACTGCCTGTGCTTCTCTCCTGCTTGGCCCTGTTCTAGTCCTCTTGGATTTTAGTACACGAGTCTGGGACTCCTGAGTATGCAATTGCCTTGCTAACCTGGGCAGCCAATTCGTACCATCCTCTATATCCCAGTTTCTTTGTAGGCAGCACTTTACTGGGAGAGTACCAGAAGCTACCTGCGAAAATAATTCATTTCCCTTCATCAAAAGTTTCTCACAGGGCAGGTTTTCTCTGCTATATTCCTGAATTTTGAAAACTCCAGCTCCCTTACAGCTTATCCAGACAACACCTGTCTCCACAGTTTTTCCCAATCCTGTGAATTCCCAAACCTGTGAATCCCGCAAGCAAACAGCTCCATAAATAACAGATTGGGATCCAGCCACTGGGACCATTGGGCAGGAGCTTGCACAGCATTCCCTGCTGCCATGTGGTCTGTCTCTCCAACATCCAACACTGCTACATGCAAGCCTACGTACATGAATTGGCATCTGAATGTGTAGAGTTTCCTGAAGCACTTCAAACAGAAGCATGGTCAGAGAAGCTCTGACTTCCCATTAACCTGGGCAGGCAATCAAGAACAGAAGGCAGGAACAACAGGCCTATTACTTGAACAACTTGGGCAAGAAGTCAACAGGCAAGCACCAAAGAGGTGGAATTGCACCTGAAGAAGGGCTGAGAACTGGAGGGGAAGGTAGAGCTCTTTCCAAGTATACAGATAAAATAACCAGTCAATAAAATCCAAATCACTGCTTCACTCTCAATCTCCTTTAACTCAAGAGCTCTCAGGGCTTTGCTGCTTCCAAACAGCACCCAGCAAAACACCACATGCCCTGAGGCACATCTCAATGAACTCACCAAGTTCTCAGTAAAAATACTCTTGAGAGGTGCTTTCACAGCTTGGCCACAGCCTTTAGGGACACACACAGGCCCACAGATTTAAACTGTTTTGTTTTTATCAGTCTGAGACTTAAAAAAAAAAAAAATAGTAGAAACCTACCATATGCATGAGAATATTCTCTCTTCTTTCCCCTCTCATGCTTGCAAAATGACCAAGCTTCCCAAAGCAAAGAAATTCCAAAACTGTTCTACCAGGACAGCTCTAACTTAATTTCAGAGAGCTTCTTAGCTTCTTCTCCTGTTCCCCAAGCCCCAAATCAGAGGTAACAATCCCCACCTGCCAGGGCAATCAGTGGATCCCTGCCTGGCATAAACCAGTCAATCCCCCCACGGCCCCTCCTTGCACCAGGTGGCCAAGGCCACAAAATCATCTGTCTGTTTGCCAGGCTTTATTTCAAGCGCAGTTTTATCACCAATTCTCTGGTTTTCTGCAACGGAGCAACACAAGAAACAAAGAGGAGGGGGGAAAGTCTGAATACAGCAGTGCTGACAGAATCGCTGCATTTCAAAAGCCTTTATAAAATGGTTATTTACAAACCTAAGGGCTCTGAGTACCCTATTCGTACTCGTTTCAGACAACCCTATTTAGATGTACCTGGGTCTAGGGTCACCAGGAAGGAGAGCAGGGGAAACCTGACCCTCCCTATCATTCCTGAAAGAATGCATGGCATGCTTTTGTCTCCTGGCATTTACAGCCGAGAGAGATGCTGGTAGGCAATCCCCAGCAATGAAAGGTGGAGGTGTCTGCCCAGGATTTTGCAAAGCAGCTCAGCTCAGTCACCCATGGCTTGTTCCCTTCATCCTGGCTGCTGGGCTGGCAAAGCCAGCACAGTCATTGCCTGGGCTCACACTTTCTAGGCCATCTGCTGTCACTGTTTCTCCCTGGTCTCTGTTCGGAAAGGAAGGCAAACTATTGTGGAGTGGTTTTTAAAAATAGAGTGCAAGTGCAGCCTGAGAGCAACTCCAGGCTGACCTCACTCAGCTGAGGGGTAAAATTTTTACAATAGTAACAGCAGCTAGCAAGAAGAAAAGTCCAGATGAGGTTAGCCTAAGAGCTTAAGGAAATCTGTTTTCCAAACATTAGTTGCCATCTTCCTTGAACACAGTACCTGAAGGGTTCCTCCCGTGATTCTGGTCTTCATTTCAGTACAGTCTACTTATCAGGCAAGTCATCAAAAAGTCCTGAAAGTCCAAAAGATTCCCGAGTAATAGTTCACTGCATTATCAGAACTCTCCATCTTCTCATCACCCACACTGATGCAAAGTTAATTGAATAATGAAAGCAATTCAAATTACCCACGGCTTGCTCCTATCTCTGCTTTCAATTTCCTCCTGATTGAGCCTGATTGAGGAATGTCTCACCTGTCTCCTGGTGCCAAACTTTAGGCCAAGAAGGAATTTTCCCTGGAAGACATTGTCCAGAAGAGCTGTATTTCACCCTTTCCTCTCCAGTGTTCAAATGCTGAACCTTCCAGGACAGTGGGATAGACTTTTCCTCCAGCATTCTCAGCCATGAGTCCTCTGCATTTCTCTTGCTCTCCTTTATGTTGAAGAATTGCTCTTTCAGACTTTTTTGATCTAAAGATTTTAAGGTAACAAATGCCTTGTGAAAGAGGTAGCTCAAAATGAAGCATTTTTCTCCCCTTTCTACCATTTCCACTAGTTTCACTAAGAGCACAAGTCCATCAAAGTGACTTTAGGCTGCAAGGCCCTGCTCAGCAGAGCTGGAAAAACACATTTGAGAAACCAAAATTCACAAGTTCTGTGCTTTTCACCACTTGAATCATAGGGGAAGAAAAAAAATCATTCACCTACTCATGATCCAGGGACAGAAAAGCAGCTCTGCATGGTGGATGTTTTCCAGAGCCAATGTCCCAAGCTCACAGGAATTGTAGTTTAACCTAAGTTTTCCCTGAAACTGTCTCAACATAATTCAATGGTACAATTATCTCTGAGTGTGTTATCAGGAGCAATGTACTCAGTGATGCTTTTTGGTTATTTGGGGTATATTTATAAATTTTGAGCTCTTGTACAGTTTTAGGGCTAGACAGGCTTCCAATGACAAAGAAAAATCTAGCAAATAGCTTCTCTTGTTTTGGAGCTAGAGGCAGGGTGATATGCCATGCAGCAACACCTTATGCATTTAATACCTCCTATCATCTAGAAGCCCAGCTCTGGCAAAAATACAATTGTCATTTTCAATTTAACAGTCTGCATTACAATAAAAAATTACTTCCTACCACATTCATTGAGTAAGAAACAACAAAATGTCACTCCAGGACTTGTGCACTTGTGTGTTTCTAATTAATTCTGACAGAGCTGGTTGGGCTTCAAAGGCAAAAATCTGGTTCTCAGACTAAGGAACTCTTTGGCAAAGACACCCAACAGAGGCCAGGATCAGGTACTGGCAATCTGTGGACACATAGACCTAGGCTAGTTTATCTCAGGTCTGGGTAGAGAACCAAGGCCCTCAGGTGCTTCTGAGGGCACACATGGCAATGGAATATCTCAGAACAGAGGGAAAAGTAGAGATAAAAGGTGATACACAGAAGCAAATCCATTCTGATAAAAGGGGAAAAAAACCCTGACCTGAACAATTTGCATTCCAAACAGTACAGCTTCAAGAGATGAAAACCACATCTCGCTTCCCAAAATGCTTGATGAAAAGAAAACAAACACAGTGAAAAAAAATGAAGGGGGAATTTTGACACTGCATCATACTTATCAAAGTCTGGTACATAGATAAGACTGCTTTGGTCTTTCACAATAACCAAATTACAATCTTTCCCCATAAACCCTCAGAAACATGGTTTCTTGCCAGTGATAAATCTCATGCCTACTTGTACCTTTTTGACCCTGTTTTCCATGCCTCCACAGTGGTGTTTCACTGGGAAAATACTCTATAGACTGCTAAAGAACAGTGTCACCCCATGACCAAAGCACCAACCACAATCCTCAAGACATTTTGCCCATTTTCCCCACACCAAAACTTCAGTCCATTTATCTCTTCTTGTTTAACAAAACACAATCAATCAAAGCTCCCTCTCTTCCTCCTGTGGGTGATGGTTTGTGAATCTGATTTCCATTTCAATAGTTCCCCTGAACTTACACAATGCCAAAAGGGAGCATTTCAATCATTTACTCAGCCCTTCAACAGGTACAAATTTCTTGTGGGACAGAGGGAAATGAAGGATTAAAAGGTCTATTAGCACATCTTGTTCAGCATCACAGGATGTGGTGGGTAGTTCCTCCCCACCCAGGAGGGACCAGAGAAATCAATTACTGTGAAACAGTTTGTATTTTAGAAGTGTTTTCTCCTGTGATGACACTGTGGACAGTCCAGGCTGCAGGAACAAGTCTTGACAGAGGAGCTCTGCAGTGCCTGAAGAGCTGGAAATACTTTCCCAACACCAGGACAGCTCCAACGCCTTCCCCACATTAGAAATCCAAACTTAGGTAAACTAGGAATAATTTAAAGATCTTATTTGTAATCGGGCAGGGATATGTTACTTTAAATCTGACTTAAGCAGGTTGTGATAGTAATAATATAGACATTTAAGATCTCTGAAGGAAGAAATCCCTAGACAAAGTGAAAGAAAAAAGCAAACTAAGTTTAAGAGCAGTAATATACTCTGGTTTTACAATAATTAACTCACAAAACATGCATTATCTGACTAAGTGAATTATGTTTCACAAGGGATCACAAGGACATTTTCTTCAGCTTCGATTCCAATTGTTCACATCTCCCGAGTTTCAGATGTCCAGTTTAATCCAGCCCTGAACTTCAAGCAACACAACAGCACTCTTCGATGACTGTGTGGAAAAAAACAATATTTTTCTGTAACAATAAGATTCTTCAGCCCTGACTTATCTCCACAATAGCTAGAAAAGCTTCAAAGGAACCCTGTGTGAATTATTACTTTGACAAGGACTTACTTGTAGGTTCTATGTGTAGAATACTTGTAGGACCTATGCAGAACACCCAATAAAGCTCCTCCGGGCTTTAGCTGGGCTGCTGGGTCACCAAATCCCTTCGTTTGGGAAGAAACGAGAGCAGGGGCTCCCAGTGACAAGAGTTGTCCCACTTTAATCTTCAGTGACAAATGGGGGTCTCCAAAACATCATGGACATCTCCCAGCCACCCCCAGAGCACCCCTTATACTCCACCTTCTGAAGTACATAGCACATGTGGGAGGATTTTGCTATAAACCTCTGAAGGTTGGCAAGAGCTTGCAACCTTCAATATCTTATATATCATTCATAGGTGAATTTAGGAGCCTATCAGAAAAGAGGAAAACTAGGTTTTATTTGCTATCAGCTTGAGATAAGCTCAGCAAGGAAAAACGGGAGCACAACCCAGTGCTAAATTATGGATACACACCACAGGTGAGGTTTCTTGCACTGCAAACCCAATGCAGAGCCCTCTGGGGGGGGCGGTCCCTCCGTACAGCTCTCTCCATCCCCCTGAGACAGCAACAGCCGTCAGGAGCTGCCACATTCAGCTAAATGCCTCTGCATTTCCCAGCCCTTTGGGAGGAAACAAACGGCGGCGTCTGAACACCAAGCGAGGGGGACGATGTGGCAGTGGCTCTCCAAGGAAACCTCTGCTGCCTCCCTTGAGACACTGCCCTAGGGCAGGAAGTACAGCTTTGCTTAGCTGGGCCTGGCCTCCCATGGGACAAGGCTGCAGCAATTCAGTTCACACATTTTACAGCCTTATCAGTGAGGAGGCTTCACTTTCACAGATGGGCTCTTGCCATGGCACATCCCCCCCCCCAGGGGCTGCTCCCCACCCTGTCCCTCCTTTACCAGCCCTGCTTTCTCAGCATTTTCTCCCCTCCCTTCTCAAAAAACTTAGTTATCTAACCTGAACATTTTTCTTCCCTTAGTCTAGCTCTTACTCTCAGAGGAGCCATTTCCTCCTGTCTGTTGTTGATTGTTATTATTTCTGCTCTGTAGATGCATCTATTGTGATCTTTTCTTCCAAGGCGTGAGCAGTCACAAGTTCCTCATATTTTTCAGGGAACCTGTTTAGCAAGGATTCTGCAAAAGAATAGTTTCTCTTCTTGTCCTGGAAGGTTGCAAGCATCACAGTACAGGGCAGCTTGCAGATTGCAGCAGAAAACACTAGAACTATTAGCAGCTTAAAAAGCAAACAAGAAACAAACTCCCAAATCTCCAAACATCCTTTCCTGAGGCTGGACAGAAGCTGCTGCCTGGCCAGCCTGCTGAGTTGAGAAACACATCACATCCCATGGCTGGAATGCTAATTAATTTTGCAACTAATGAGCTGGTGATAACACATTTACCACACTAGAGATATGAAGGAAGGCACAGCTTTGATGCACAGTGTCACCTTCCCCAGTGGGAAGACAGGATATCCCCAAGGCCACATGCTCTTGTTGTGCTGTGCTGGTAGTTGAGGAAGTGTTTCACACCAAGATGAGTTTTTCCAAAGAATCACCTCTCCATAGAGACCTCTCAAGGGTCAGGGATCAGGAAGGGCTGGCAGTTCCCTACAGGATGAGGAGTCGAGGAGGATAACTCAGTCAGCAGGGCAAGGTTCCTCCATCCCACAGGACATAAGTGAGACCAGCAGCCAAGTCTGGGGATGGCAGCCAGGGCCAACTCAGAGCCCAGATCATTTGTGTGATACAGCAGATCAAGGCAGGAGCTCAAATGTAGGTCAGTCAGCTCCAGTGACAATGACCACAGTCAGACACAGTCCAGTGGTCACCAGGAAGGTCTGATGCCAAACTGGAAGGTCAGTCCATGTGTCCCAATGTGAGGCATGTGGCCAGGCACAGGCATGGCTGTATGGAGTGGTACATGTACACCACAGTTCAGAGAGCAATGGAAAGTCATGGACTGAGTTGAAGTGGAGCCCCTGAGCCCATGGGCAGGGGAGTGGCTGGAGACCCATGACAGGCTCATCAGGCTAATTACACTCAGGGCCCTGACACTTCATCTCCACAGCCCTGGCCAGTATCATGGCCAGACACTAAGAGAGATGCTCACACAGCCCATGACATCTCAGCACCAGAGTTCATACCAGGTAGCCCAGAGCTTACAGATGGATTTTGCCACTGTTGCCTTAAAGTGCAAACTCCACAGCCTTCACAATAGGCAAAAATGCCCCTTGACATCCTCTCTCAGAAATAAGAGGGATGATATTCCATATTACAGAGCAGCCTGTGTCTGAGGCATCTCAAGAAGGTGAAGCAATAACCAGGAGCTGCTTTTCCTCCCCACATGCTGATGTGCCTTGGGGCAGGGAAAAGCAGCTGCAGGAGCAGCAGGGCACCTCCCAGCCCATCAGCACAGCAGCACGGAGGCAAAGACAAACAAACAAAGATGCAGGAAGTGATTATGCCTTCCGATAACAGAGCTTCGAAGCTGAGTAAGCAATTGGTGATTTGAGCTGGTGCTAAGTGTGAGGCTTTCATTAGAGACAAACAACCTAAATCCAACAACACAACTGTGGCGGGTTCATATCAGTGAGGGAAGTTAAATAACCTCCTCCCGTGGATACTGCAAAAGTGGAACATGTGGGATAAGAGTGGCAGTAGCATTAGAGAGGCTGGAAATTGGCCAAGACACAACTGGCGCACACACAGAGCAATCCTCATAATTCAAGAGGAGAAATTCAGTGTTCCAGGAACATCATGGAATGCTCCTTTCCGGGTGACATTTAACTCAGTCTTCAGACACCAGACAAGAACACACTCTGCAATAACTGGAGATGTCCAGTAATCCAAACCAGAAAAAGCTTTCCATTCTGTTGCTGAGCTGTATCCCTGCCATGGTACTCTCTGACCCTGGGTCAGACCATACAAGCTTACAATCAGAAAGATTTAATGAAAAGCATGCAACAGCCAGAGATCCTGCTGCCAGGGGAGGAGGGGAAGAGAGAGAGAGAAAGAGAGGAAAAATACATCAAATGGCTTATAAAGAAAGAAGCATGTGCACTTCCCAGTAGAGGATAGAGTCTTTTAAGCCATCCCACTCGGGGGAGCTTCCCCTAACTCTGAGACTTCCCTTGAAGGCAAAAGATAAACAGATCATGGGGCCAATATAAGGGCTGTGCAGCTGCACAAGTCTCTTAGAAGGTCCCTTTTGTATTGCCTCAGATTGTTCTTCAAGCTCGGAGGGAAGGTTAAGTTGAAGTCACCTGCTCTCTGATTCCCTGTGTACACACTTGAGCCGTCGCAAAGGGAGAGGCAGGTTCTGCCAGAGACAAGATTTATGCACTTAATCCTTTTGAAGTGAAAAATAGAGGGAAAAGTCCTGCAGTTCTACTTTCAGAAAAACAGCTCTGGGAATATGCATTTCTCCAACACAAGTTCCATGTAGACACGACATTTAACAGTCCTCAAAAATCCCTCTGAGGAGTTGTCAGACTTGCTGATAGCAGTATGTAGAAAGTAGAGAGTCTGGCTTCCCATTCTGAGGAAACCAACAGCTATCACTGCTCCTTTGGGTTGGTTGTGCTCAAGAGCAAATGGGACAAAGAGACATTCCCACACCTCCCAACACAGAGCTTCTTTTTCATTACCAGTTCCTAGCCCAGCCCAGTCCAGCTCTTGCCCCACTCTCTCAATCCATCACCTATCCATTTACAGGCAGCTGAAATTTTTCAAGAAAATACAGCTTGCCAAAGATAACACTTCCAAAGATCTCCCCTTTGCCTTCTGGTCCCTCTTGTGCCTTACTCCTCCCTAAAAGTCCTCATTCCTCAGGGGATACCTCCCTGAGAAAGCTGAGACCTTCCCATTTACTGCTTATATGATCAGGGAGGGCATTAAGGAAATAATCATTGAGACTTCAGATGGTTTAGGAATAGCCTTTCTAAGGACATCAGTCATCCTTGGGATGTTCTAGGAAGCTGTAGTTGTGCTGATGCTTCTTTTGCAGGACTAAAAAAATTAACACTATTTTTTCCACGCTTAAGTGTCTCAGAACTCCTACAGCAGCCATATGAGTCCTCAGCAAGGATCCAGCCAGCCCACCACTGTGTCCAACATAAACTATGAGTTGACACCTAGGAAAGAGGAAGAATAGGTCAAAAGTACATGGTACTTCCCCCTCAAACACAAATTATTTACTTAGCCTTCAATCATTTTCAGCTATAGAGATCTTTTTTTGGCCTTAGAGGGTTTGTCTATTCAGTGATTTCTAACAATGTTGGTTTCAGACACTACTGTCTTTCTTTAAACACAAGAATACCCCTTGCACCCACAAGACCCCATGATGAGAAGCTCTCTGGTCTCCTAGCTGGTACCTTCAGAACCAGCTCCCACCATTTGTTTGAAATCTGCCCACATTTGTCAGCCGCCAGTTCTTGCACAGGTAAAGGTAGGAACAGGCAATCCCTACCCACTTGCTTCATGCACCTCCAGATTTTGTAGGTCTGTTACGTTCCCCCTCAAATCACCCCTTTTCCAGGCTGAAGAATCCCAGAATGCTCCATTGCTTCTTTTATGTCTGGACTCAGAAAGTCATCCACAGCAGAATGGGACTGGGTATGGTGCTTTCCCACTTTTGGAGTGCCATGTTGTTCAGAAGTGAATTTAACTTGTGCTTTTGCAAGCTTTTAAAGAAAAGATAGAAAACACGGACAAACATTTCCCTTTTTACACTCACTTTTCCTTCATTTAAAATAAAAGGGAATGCTTTGAAAGCAGAACAATTTCTCTTCTAAAAGCACAAAGATCCCCTTCTCAGAAGGGCCAAACAAAACATCATGACTCAGACACTGGGTTTTAACTTCCTCATCGTATGACCCAAACCTTTGACCTCCAGCATTCTCCACTTCTCTGAGGGTGTCAGATCTGCCTGATTTCCAGTCTGTTGGATTGATCTCGGAGATCCACAGCACTTCTCAAATACCATTTGGTCAATTCAACAGCACTCAGAAGCAGCACCTTGGAATCTGAAATCTTGACCTTGCAATTGTGACTTTCTTTTACATATAAGATATTTGGAAGAGTAGGGAGGGCAGGGCAATGACAGGTGGAGCAGGTGCTGTGTTTAGAGAATACAGCCATCAAAACCTCCCCAGCTGTCCATGGACTTCAGGGACCCCTCCCTTCCAGGGCAGGCCAGAGGGATTTCCTGGCTAATGTCAGGTAAGGAAAGATTTCTGCTGAATAGCTGCACGTTAAGATGTATTATATAACCCCCTATTAGCCCAGAGGAATTCACTGGCTGTCAAGAGGATAAACACGTCCATAGTGCTGAGATGCTTTGGTATTAAATTACAGCTTTGGCTTCGCCCTTAAGTTCAGCATGTCAAAGGAAATAGTTGCAGGGTGTTTTATTTACTGAGCACCAAATAGGTAATAGGATTACAGACATGTAAAATCAAATTTTTAAAAACTGCAAATGAACATTTAGAGTAATTTGAAGGTGTCTTACATTTTGTAAGTATTCAGCAAATGAAATCTTGATTAGAAAACCAGTTTAATACAGTCCTTTTTAGTAAGGTGGTTTTTGAGGTACAGAGCATTTCAGGAGGTCCAGACTTCCTTTCACAGCCTATGGGCATTCCAGGGTCACAAGGATTAAAAACCACTAATTTCCCAAATCTCAGGTCTAAACAAGAGCGAGCTTTGGACCCTCCAGTCAGTAGATCAGTCTGTTCTATATCCTTCAGAAACATCAGTGCCCCTTGCAGCTCTCCCAGGCCCAGGCCATGAATGCAGCAAGGTTCCCACTGCCCAGGGCGTCAGCTGAGCTCAGAGTTAATCTCTGACCATGACCATTCTCTCCCACCTGGTAGAAAAGCTCCCAGTGGGTGCTCTTGCTTCCAGTAAGAGCCAGATGATTCTCCAGCTCTTACATTCTCAGACTGGTCTGGAGACACAAATTCACAGAGCCAAGGCTGAAAATCAGTGAGGGAGCTCTCCAGATGAAAGCCTGTGCAGCCAAAAGGAAATCACATTATGCATTATGATGGCATTGGGGACTACATTAAAAACAAAATAAGCAAACAAAATCCCTTTTTTACATCGGGCATGAACCACCACTCTGTATTATACAGATGTAGCAAGGCATTTAACCTGTTGTAATCTTCATTGCCATCCACCAACTCAGAGCAATGAGTTAAGAAAGTAGCATTATGGAGAAGGAAATAGGGATTGCTGCAAAATAGCAATATTAACACTAAAGAGTACTGAGTGTCTTTAAAATTACAATTTTTACATTTCTAGATATGAAGAAGGCAGCAGGAATAATCATATTGGTCTCCTGCATAAAAATGTTCTTAGACTTCATCTGATGTCCCAAATTTCTTCTGGCTGAGATAACAAGACATGGATTCTTCAGAGGCTTCAAGAGACAGAACCACCACTGTATCCCTTGGTAATTAGTGGAGAAATTATTTAACTGTTGCTATTTAGTCGCTGCTAAAACCACATACCTTATTTTTCTAGCTTACATTTATCTAAGTTTAATTTCTAGCTGCTGGATCACATCATGCTTTCATCTGTTTTTCATCCACACACAGGCACCACTTTACCCAATGAAATTCACCCCTGCATTTTAGGCTGACACAGCAAATGACACTCAACAGTTTTGGTGAGGAAGGAAAGGATCCTGTATCCTGCTGCATGTGAAAGGGTGCCACTGAATTCAGACAATCAAGTTGAAAGGTGACATCTGCTTTGTAATTAAGGCTTGCTTAGAGCAATAAGGACAAGCATCATCCCCCCAGATGTTACTGGAGCTTTCTGAAGGGGGGCCTGAAGCAGCCAGTCAGCAAGGCTGGCAGAAGTTGACTACTTTTAGCATTGCTGTTGAATTACTGCCATCATCAACTAAAGTTATGAGTATAAGGGAGGCCAATAAAAGACAGCAAGTGCCATCAAAGTTGCAGAGAAAGTTTTGTAACCATTCCCCAAGGGGAGACACATGGGCAGGGATGAGGACATGCACCCCCAGCAGCTCTGCACGAGGTGGCTGCGCTGCCATCCACGACCCTGACCCTGCTGCTGTTATTGCTGTGCTCAAGAAACAATGGCACATTTACCCCTTACCTCAGAATCTGGGCCAAGCTCAAACAGTGGCTGACTTCTCCAGCTGAAAGGTCTCCTGTCCCGTGACACAGGCTCTCTGGAGGCTGGTGCAGGGCACAACACAGCCAGCCGAATTCGACCAGACCGTAAATGGAGAATTTTGAGAATGTAAGTTAGAGTCCCACGGGGCTGGCACGGGCCTAGACAGGCAGAAAAGGAGAACCCAGCTTTCTTTTTAATCTGTGGTACCACCATCTGTCCCAGGACAGTGATGCTGTTCACAGTCACAGTGGGAAAACAAATTTGTAACAGCAACACTCAACAGTCTGTCCTACCCTGCCCAGTAATGACACAACGGAGGAAGAAGCTGATTTAGCCAAGCAGCACCAATTGGCATTATCTCAACACTCTGGGCAGTAAATTGTATCAGATCTGTTTTCTGTGTAGTTCGGTCATTCCCTTCATGAGGGCATGAGCACCTGGGGCAGAGGAGCGCAGATAACCCCGGCCAGAACCTGCCCAGGAGGCCCCTAGAGCTCCATACCAGATCACTGAAGCAGCAGCTCTGCAGCAAATCCTTGGAATCCAGCAATGGATTGCTACAATCTTAGAAAAATAGCTGCCAGACTTTGCTCTCCCAGTTACAGCCTTGACACAAGCCACGTGGGCAAAATGAGTCTTGGCAAAGAGGGCACCTCTGAGTGTTGAGATTAGGAATTTCTGCACTCTGGGCCAGTGGAGAAACAAAGAGCAAAGGGGAATCAGCCCGCTACATTTAACTGCATGGTTAGACCAAACAAATCCATTTGCCTTGTGTCTGCTGTCAAGATGTGGAGGATTTTTTCCATAAGAGAACTGACAGTGGGATATGCATGTGAGATATAGGGAGCAGGTCACTCTCTTTCACTGTGCCAATTAGTCTCTCCCAAATGACATTTTTTATTTTTAATTCCAGGTACTTCTTAGTGTATGAGAGGTTCCAGACAGCACTGATGCTTGGACAGCTGGGACTCACCCCCGCAGCCCAGAGCCAGGACAAAGCCAGTCCTCCAGGTAGACTGTGCGTCACAGCCTAGGAAAATTCCTGCTTTCCCTTGTGCCTGAGGCATGTACACACACACCTCCCAGATCCAGCTGCAAAGCAAACCTGCTCTAGTTTGGAGTTAGCAGGCACAGGAAAAAGGCTGAAACCTGACTCCTAACCTCCAGTATTGATTGGGCTCAAGTGTTCCCTTTCCCATGCCTTGAGACTTTCTCTCCCCGCTCTCCCACATGCACCCCCTCAGTCACGGGATCACCAAGCTGTATTCACCAACTAATCTAAATATGCACCCCATGTTTCCCAGTCTAGCAGGACAGAAAACCTGTCTGACAGCTGAAAGTTCCTCCAAGAAGCATGATGAGGTGCTAAGAAAATAATTGTGCTTACAAATTCTTAGGGCTGAAACAGCTGCTTTTGTAGCTGGATGGGTTTTTGGCTGGCAGTCAGCTCTCCCTACGAGGCATCTCTACAAGACACTCCATTTACTTCCTGTTCCCTAGCAAGTCCCTGCAGGAAAGCAAAGAAACTGGGATTAAACATATATGACAGAGCCCAGCCAAGACACACAATCTAAATTGCCAGACAAAGTGCAAGACAAATATAAGTATCACAGAGGAACAAATGTAATATGGGCTTAAGTCTTGCATGAGCCCTCTGTAAATGTGATCTAACAGCAGGCTGCACCTTCCAGCCTAGAAGATTCCATAAATGCAAGGTCTGCAACACATCAGAACTCACAGAGACACAAGGAATCAGGGATTTAGAAAGAGCCTTTAGGGATTCACCATAAACTTGAAGGACATAGAACCCCTACACTCAAATGGTGGTTGGTGCACTGATATAAAATGAATGGTTCTCTGAGTCCCAACCTGGTTCAGCAGAACTGGAGGTACAGGACTCTAAGTTTTTGATTGGGAAGGGAAGAAATTAGAAACAAAAAACTTGCCTGAGCTGTCCTCTCCCTGTCTGAGACAGGTACCTGGTGGCCTCTAACACCATAAGAGCATCTGGTGTCAGAGTGACATTCTCAGTGTACCTCCAGCTGTACTACAGATGAGTCAACAGTGGGTCAAAGAAGGAATAAAGGAGTGAAGCAACACTGCCCAACCACAGCCAGTCTTAAATTCTTAGAGTTCCAAAAATGGTTCTCTGGGGTCCCAGCACAATACTCCAAAACACTAAATTTCTTTCATAAGATTAACAAATCTAAAGGCCACTTTCCACCCATGAAGAATTTAACATAATACCTCCTAGTAAAACCCTCAGGTGTGAAAACCTTGAGTATTTAAGTTGAATGTGGTTTTTCACAGGTTTCTCCTCTGCTCAGGAGGAGCCTGAGAATTGAGTTACCGAGCAGACCCACCATGTCCCACTTCCCACAAGGGAAATCCCACTGAATCCAGCAGCATTGTCAGCCCAGCAGGAAGCATAAATCTCACAGGAAGGGCTATTCTAGTGATGTTTCCAGGATGGTTTTCCAGATCACAGACATTTTGGGATCAAAGCCAAGGCAGAGCTGGCCAGCACCACCAAGATGGTGGCTAAGTGGGAAATCTCCACAGTGGTCAAAAGAATAGAGGGTAGACACTTTTTCTGAAGTTTCAATTACTCATTAAATAAATGGGAAGTTTTCCTCTCTCCTTGTTGCATTTGTTTTGGCAGTGGGGAAGAAGAATCCTCTCCCATCATACAGGCATATTTCCCTACTAATGAAGTGAAAGAGTTTACAAAAACTGAAAAGGAAAAGAAGATTCTGCCACCAGAGTAATGATTTTTAACAAGTATTTTTAGTATTCGCCACGAATAGGGAATATCAAAGCAACCAAGTCCACTTTACTGTTGACACTTTTTCAGGAAGCAACCATCAGTGCCACAAGGACATTTTCTGTCATGCTGGCAGGGGGGCAGTGAGCTGCAGACAGCAGCTCAACAAACTCCATTCAAGGGCTTTGTTGAGCTGGGGTCTAAGTGAGGGAATGCTAAGGGAAGCCTGGAGCAGAGCACTTCCCATGAGACAGTGAATCAAGACCTTCCTCCTTCTGTGAGTCAGTGTCACAGGAGGCAATTTGCAGAGGCTTCTGGCTGGCTGGAGCTGCAGCCATGGCACTGCAGCAGACTGGCTCCTCCAGATGCACAGAGACGGGATGGAAGCTGGACAGGAGACCTGCTGGGGAGGGCCCATGTTGCAGCTGCTTCTGTTCCAAAGCCTGGCTAACATCAGTCATGCTGAGAAGATATCAAAGGGGTAGCAGGCACCTCTGGCCTGTGCTTCATGCATAAAAGTGGAAGAGAATAAGAAAGAATAGCTCAGAAGACTCAGAGGAAAGTACAACGGATGAGAAACATGGGTCACAAAGAACATGCAAAGTGCACAGAAACCATGTAATTACCTGCTGTGGAAATGACAGCAGGATCACGTCATTTCACAGATCCCTTGAGAAAAAGCAGCCTTTCTGCCACTCCATCCTGCTTCAGAGGCTTTCTTCCATGCCTCTCCTTAGCCTCCTGGCTGATTCTCTGCACCCAGCTCTTCTCTGTCTATGAGCAGAGCAGGGACACTACTGAAGAGCACAACAGCTCATGGGCTTCTGGGAAGCCTACATTCCTCTCTAGCCACTTAGACAGCCCAAACCAACAAGAAATGGTGACTTCATGAGAGAAAACAAGAGCAGGGAGAAAGGAAGATGGTTTATAAAGCCAGCCAAATATTAGAAAGTAAAGTCATTGGATTCACATATAACACAAAGCCTCTAGTTCAGTGTGACCACATCAGAGCCTTTGAGGATTACTAACAACCTGTGCCTGTGTTTGCTGCCCACACCCATTCAGCAAAGGGTACCCACAGCTAGGAGAACACGTGTCTTCCTCTTGCTTACTTATTTGGAGCTCTTGTTAGGAAACTCAGCCTCAGAAAACTAAGAGCAGCTATTTCCAAATACTTCTTAGGTGGTTATTCACACACTTGCAATATTCCATAAGCATTTGTCATTGCAGATTATCTTAGCAAGCACTGTTTGCAAACCAGAGGTGAAGAAATGGTGCAAGGACAAGCAGTTCCTATCCTGTCTTAAAGCAGGCCCCACTTTGGTGTAGCATGGCTGAAGCACATGGAAAACCTCTTCCTAAAAACTTCCAGGGTCAGACAGCACAAGCTCTCTTCTGATTGAAGAGACAATATACCTCTTGCTTCCTAATCCTCACTACTTAACAAAGCCTTCCCTCTCCAAAGTTTCATGTTATATCAGACATAACAGCCTGCCTAAAAGATGGCAATGTGATGAAACATCAGAAGGAAATAAGCATGAGTGCAAGGAAACCCTGCAATTTCAATCCATCTCATGCAGTCAGCCTGAAGAACAAGAGGCGAAACCCCAGCTCTGGTGAGAGCCACAGCAACTTAAGAGCCACTTCAGATACTGTGCTGAGGAGGTGCTGCAATCTCCACCCCAGGATGGAGAGAGCACAAACTGTATTAAAAAATCCATGGAAAGTAAAATGGTGAAGGACTGTAAGTTAAGTTTTCATCAATTCCCACTGCAGCGTCAGTTTCTCTGCATAGCCTTCCAACATAGGAGACACTCCTTGTCTTCCTCTTTCACTTCAGGAGTTTCTCTCCAGCTGTGAGCTACTCACTGCTCATGTGCTTTCTCCAGAGCATCTCAGCAGCAGCAAACAGCACTGCTGGAAAGAGTGGTCTCCACTTCTTTTGTCACCAGGGAGACTCCTGTAAATTGCAGAAAATCAGGAATCCCAGGGTCCCACCGCTGAAGGGAAGAAAGGGCACCGGGATTGAGTAAACCAGAGTGACTGCCTTAGTCTAACAGCTGCCAGAAGGGCCAGCCTTAATCTCACTGTTACTCTGTACTCTGGTGATGTTTCCAGCACTGGAGATACCTCCATGAGCCAAATTCAGTTCACCAAACTAACAGAAAATTAACAGTACAGAAAACCACTGCAGCAATGATGGACTCAGTCGCCTGCCCTGGCTGCATCCACCCAGTGCATGTGAGACTATTGCAATGAGTGCCCAAACCAAGTATTTTGAGCTGAAGGAACACTGGACACTTACTCTCTTAAGAAACTCATTTTGTGCACGCTGAACTGACTTTGCTGGGCTTGTGTGCCATTAATCCACCAAAAGGCTATGGGACACTCAATAATTCTCTGCAGCTTTTCCCAACTTTCCCCTCATGTATTTTAACATTTTTTGTGATTTAGAAGTATCTCTTCCTATCTGTGCATGCCTCACGCAAGAAGATCCCATCTCTGATGGGAGGGCTTTGCATGCCATGACAAACAGCAGCAGCAAAGCCCTGCCCTCCACTGAAAAGTCCCATCTCTATTTACAAGTGGTCACTCCAACCTCACTGCTGGGTGAAGATACAAGCACCTCCCACAAGATATAAGTAACAGGATCCGTCCAAGCCACACTCCCTGCGAGGCAAAAGCAGCAGCAGGTAAGGCCAGCAGACACTCCTTACAAGGAAGTGGAACATTCCCTCGCTTACGCACTGGGAACAACCGTAGCCACCCTAAAGGGCGGGGGCAGAGATAGGACTCTGAGGCAGCACAAGGAGATAACGGAGAGAACCAACAAATATGTGGATTCATTGTATTTTTCAGGTTTGAGTTCCTAGAAAAGATTTCTTTCTCTGGTCTTCGGCAGCTTCAGATGACAGCAGCATTTCCAACACCCTACTGCACTCAGAGAGAGTTGACAGACTAAGTCCTGGCTACTTCCAGCCAGGCACCTCTGGCTCCTAGGCTGCCACACTGCCTGTCCCATCTGACCACAGAAGAGCTGGATGATTAGTTCTACAGAAAACTGTAAATTCACAGGGAAACCTGTGAAACTCTGCAAATTCCCAAACAACTGTGGCAATAAAAAGCCTGAGGGTTGCAAACCCTTAACTCTTTTGAAGCAGCCATTTTAAGCCATACTGGATGATTTCAGGTGATGAGATTACTTGGAGATGATATACTGCCACTTGAACAAAGGCAAAACTTGAGGTGAAATCACTCAAAAGGACTCAACAGGACAGTGGGAAGGTGTTTCTACTGGCGCATCTGCAAAGGCAACTAAAAGAAGTGACAGAAAGCCACAGAAATATCAATCCCTGCTCCCACCAGTCCTCCCAAAAACTCACACTGAGAGATAGAAGTCACACCTCCTGGCTCCCCAACCACTATTGATCCATTAGGCTCTACTGTCCCTAGCTTCTGGGTAAAAATAAGGATACTGCTAGGTGTTCCTTACATTTCCAAGTTAAAGTGAGGAAGGCAGGCCAAGGGCCTTGTCACAGCTGCCAGTCACCACAGTATTACATCAGCCACAATGCTACAATTCCAGAGACAGGCTAGCATGAAAGTTAAAAAAGGAGGCTGAATCAAACCTCCAAAACTCCCAAAAGATATCCTGAAGCTTAATTAAAAAAAAAAAGAAAAGAAGTGCTCTATTCCTTTCTGTAGCTATTTTTAATCTGGGGTGGACTGTGTCATCCTGGAACTGAGTCAAATGAAAAGGAGACATTCAGAGCACTTTATTCTCCCCCTGCTGCCCCTCTGCTCTGTGTCAGTCATCACTTCTGGGTTTGTAAAAGCTTAGTAGGATTTGCAGAGGGCCAGGCAAATCAGGCTCTTCCATTTACTGCTATACAGTATATATATTCCGGTAACAGGCTGTTCTCCTACCAATGCCTTCTGTTTTCCAACTCATTTCATTTTCTTTAGTGACTTTATTTCAGACAAGTGGATAACCAGAGCCTTGGGTTGACTCCTTATGAGGATTCTGCCTCTCAGCAGTGCCAGTGAATTCTTTGCAGAAATCCTGCTCATGTAGGATGCAGGTACAAAATCTCTCCTCCCCACGCCAGACCCAGTTTATTTGCTCCTGTTTCCGCCCCCTTTTCACCATCAGTCAGCCCACGAAGCACTGCCTGCTTCTCTGCCTAAGGCTTTCCCCAGCTGCCTCCCTGCCTTTCCAGCCAGGCTCTTGCCAAGGAAACCTGTCCACACCTATGCAGGCTGGGGCCATGCCTTTGTTTTGGGCAGTGACGTGTGCTTGGGGTGGAGGTCACCATTGTTTCTGCTCCCTGATTCCACAAAGGAGTGTTAATAATTTCTAACAACTGCAGTAAACCAAGAGTGGCAGCTATAGCCAGCCTATAACATTAGACATCATTGCTTTTCCCCTTACCTGCCAGAAAGAGGGGGTCTTTCTTTCACCATGAGAAGGTGCCTGAAGTTGCAATGCCAGGTAGGCAGAAGCCATTAATTTTAATGGGCTTTCTCTCAAATATGTGAACCATATTGATACACAGACAGGGTCACCCTGCCCTGAGCCAGGCCTAAGAACTCCTGGGGCTATTTGGATCAGAAATCAGAGCTGGGGTCCCTCCCTCACCATCGTGTCTCCCCTCACAAGGAAGGGATGCAGTGGATAATGCAGCTGCAATCTGTGGTCTTCAAACAAAGCATTTTGATACTGCTAACAGAAAAGTACAGCTGTGCTGTGGAAAGCAGATGCATTTTCAAAAAAATTAAGCACCTTTCATTGAGCCCATAAATTGGTATTTCTTGTAGAGAAATTGTACAAGAGTCAGTTGGAAAATCTCTAATCTGGACCCAACTCTTAAGGTGCTCTCTTGACTTGAGTGCAATCACATGCCAACCTTTGGCCTCCTTGAGCATCATATAAAGAAAAAAAACAGTAGGAAACATCTCCCATGCCCCTTCCCTGCCTCATGTAGCATGAAGGTTATGTACAAAAACTAAAACATCAGAGCCAGAAGCCTTAATTTGCAGAAAATAGTCTCATTTTTCATATTCAGTGCAACATTAAAACCATCCTCCCAAAACTCAGCTGTGCCCAGGCTTCTGCGCTTAGAGTGAAATTATGGCCAACAGAAAAGTTTTACTGTCCCAGCAAAAAATGAGGAGCAGTAGAAAACAGAAACAAAATTACACAAGTGGTGAAAAGTAAAAGGAGTTGGTTTAGACACATCCCATCTTGATATGCAATGTTTCAGTAACCAGGGTGAGGAAACTGGTTTTCCTTTTAAGCTAGGGTGGGCCAGATCCTGGGCTGGAATAAATCAGTGCTGCCCTGCTGAAATCAATGGATTGTTGCTCATTCACAGCAGCTCAGGGTCTGGCACATAGTTTTCTCCTGACAGTATCACAGTAATCTAATTCTGAATTAAAATCATGTAGAGATGTTGTTTTGATAAAATGTTGTTAAATACTAAATATACCAAATGTGAACGGAACTAAAATGAACCTAATATGAGAAGGAGAAAAGGGAATGCCTCTCTGCTGTAATGTGGACTCGGAGGGTAGAAAGAATTACAGGACAGTTGGATGAAATCCCTTGAAGCATTCTCACTGACTAATTAGTCTCTACATTCTGGAAGATTTCAGGGTTTAACACATTTCCTCAGCTCACTAAGAGCTCACTGTAATTCCTGCAGCCAAAAGCACCACGGATGCAGAGCACAGCTGGACCAGCTGGCAGAGAGGTGGCTGTAATAGTAATCCCCTCACTAGCCCCCAACAGCACAGGCAGCCCAGAGGGGCCTGCTGGGCTTGCAGCTGGTGAGTCCTGCACAGCATCCTGCTGCCAATTGAACTGCTGCAACCAGCTGAGAGAAACTAAAGGATATTCTTCAGCTGCAGACATGGAAGCAGCACCCTGGGAATCCCTTGAGCGTCACAGCAGCCAGACAGGAGAGACATTGCAATCGCTTGTGCAACTCCGTCTCACTTAGTCACGAGGTGGATGTGAGCAGGGCTATTGCAGCCACACCAAGCAGGGAGTGATGGATTTCTCACAGAGCACCCTGGGCACTCTCCTCGCAGTTGATGCTCTCCCTCCTAGATCTGTCCAAATGGCCATGGCAGTGACATGACAGTGACCCACCGTGCCCTGTCTAGCCAAACCTCAGTTCCCCCTGACCCCAAGCAACCAGATTTCTCAGCCTCTTTCAGGATCAGCCAGGAAGATGCTAATTCCCTGCTGAAGTGAGTGGCAGTCTTTATTATGTTTCAGACCTGAGAAATCTCACCAGTGCACTGAGAACCACAGGGCTCCTTCCTAATTACACAGCAGAGCACCACATGATTCATGTCAGCAGCTCCCCGGCTCCCTCAGCTCCATCCTGGCTGGTGTGACACAACAAACCTGAGTGGAAGCGATTAGCAGGTTGCAAGCGGGACCGCCCGCCCGGCAGCACCATCCCCGACCACGGCGCCCGAACAGCCGCAGCTGGGGCCCTGGTGAATCACTGCTCCCCTGCATTGCAACATCGGAAGTTGCACTTTAAAACCCATCGCCTCAGCTGCTCTTGGATTTCCCAATGAAGGCTGGAGGAAGATGGAGAGAACCCAGGCTGAGTACATTATAGAGGCATATTTAAATTCCCAGGGGAGAATTTTCTAATTCGAAAATTAGAACTAGCTCTAGGGCCCCTTTTGTTTTTGTTTTTCCCTTCCCTCCTCTCTTTCCTTTTGGTCTGATTAACTTTGGTGACTGGCTTGCACAATTTTATCAGGTTGGGCCTGATGAATCATTCATCTCCAGCAAGCAACAGTGAGAGATTGCAGGCCAGGCAGGGTCTGTGTTGCAGTAACCAAAAACAGCAAAAAAAAACACCCCCACCAAGAGAGAGGGAAGGGGGGCAGGGAAAAACGAGACAGTGGGCCAACAGCACTCATGGACAGCTTTCCGATGTCTGGTCTCAGACAACTAGCAGCACATTCATTTGTAAGCCTGCCAGACCTCCTAGGAAACCTAAAAGGCTGCTGTTATTTATAAAGCTAGATGTAGTTATTCTGCCTGTGTGCAACACTAGCTCATTATATTTATAGGTACCTGTCCCATTCACCTACTTCTGGGCTCTCATTCCCGTAAATCCATGAGGCTGGCAGGATCTGCCTTCAAAAACTGAGATACCTCTCCTTTCCAGGCAGGGCCGTTTGGAAGTGTCTGTCACCACTGCAGGGCTCAGCAGCGTGTACATGTAAATATATACCTGAAAGCCCCACATTTCTGTCAACATACAAGAAGACAGATTCAAGAATTTGTCTTCCATGTAGAAACCACCAGAATTTACATTTCATTTGTAAAAAGCTCCCAGTAAATCTTAACCACAAAAGTTTGATTTAATGAAGGTTTAAAACTGTCAACTGGCTTCAGTAGAGAAGATATACAAGCCAGCCCCATCAGTTCTGGCAGCCTGGAATCCCAGCCCCCCTTTAACAAAAATAAAATCATCCCTCCTAGATTTTATGCCTGAACCTCAAATAATCTTCCCATAAATCCAACTTGGAGCTCATCTGGTCAGGCATGAAGAGCTTTGCAAACAGTGAAGCTGGGGCTGTGGGCAAGGAAAGGCAGCTCCCTACAAGTTGCACTAGCTAAAGGAAAAGCAAGAGATTTGGCCTTTCCAGTTTGAGGATGTTCACAAAGAAACACGAGAGAACTTTTCTATTTTGAAGGTGAAAGTCTTACATTTCAACAAAAAAAGTAAAAATGGCACAGAGAGCTGTCTGTAACATCTCATTTTTGAGACCAGCTGGGCTTACTCCTGCCAACCAGAAGCCTTTCCCAAATGTAGACACAGAAGCTGAGGCAAAGAGCTACTTCCAGTTGCCCATACCTTCAGAAACTTTCAAGAAGAACCATGTTCTACCAGTCCCAATCCCAGATTTCTTAGGTGCTTCATTTTGTGCCATCATTTTGAGCTAGCAGTTGCTAAATCAGTTCTAAAGCCTCATGCAGTTGTCCAGGCCTGGCTCCCTCGAGCAGGGACACAACCATGACAAGAAGCATTTTGGCTCTCTGCAAGCCTCAACAGTAGGCAGGTCTTGAGAGGAGTCTCAAAGAGCCTCCTCAGAGGAAGAAACACAATCCAAAGGCAGATACCATTTTCCCTGCTTAATCTCTTGGAATAATTCCTTCCCTCTCAGTCATGAATTAAAAATCATCCAGAGAAAAATATCTGCCCTTGTGTAATGTATTTCAGGGACTGATTATATAACATTTGATGTGGAATAAATTCAAACCCTTAAAAAACCCTCAAAAGACAAGAGTCAAGGAAAAAGTAAAGGTGTTCCCTCAGCTTAGAGCATACCCATATCCCACATGACTATCCAAGAAGAGCCAACAGTCCAAAGGTGAGAGGGAAAAAGTCTGAGATCTGTGGGGCTGGATCTGGAGGTAGGAATTTTCACATCTTAGTTCCAGTGTCTGACTCGCTGCTGGAGTGAGCAGGTGTCTCTCTACAAGAGGCAGCCACAAACATTTTAACCCAAATTTATACTTCTCTATTAAAGTCATCATCTACAAAATGTAGCATTTCTTAATAATCATCTCAAAAGATTTCCAACCAATTCTCCTAGGAACCTAAACAATACATCTTTGGGTTAAGGGTGTGAGAGAGATGAAGCAAAGCTGAGTCAAGCTGCTTCCAGTGGCTAAGCTGAGTGAAATACAATAAATACAGAGCAAACCTGATTTGTCCCTTGCTGTTGCACACAATATTTGGAAGCAATTACACTGGCTGCAGCAGTTTAACACACAGAAGAATATCAAGATCCTTTGTGCGTTATTTACACATCTAGTTATGAAATTCAGGTCATAAACTGAAAAGAAAACTAGATTTTTAAAACAATTTTGTGCTTTAAGATGCCCATTGCAGGGATAAATGGAAACAAATAAATACATTGACGTTCTTTTCTCTGTGGACTTCCATTTCAGATGATCATTTGTACTCCTCTAGGATTAACAGCAGCTCCCAATTCCCTCCTCTATGATCATCATAGATTTTACTTCATCACTTCTACCTTATAATCCATAACCATGGATGATTTATAGCATGTTCTTTAAAAGCCCTCCAGTCTCACTGTAAGGCAGTGAGGAAACCATGTTCTCTGGCAGGCTAAGGCCACAATCAGTTGACCTCAGAGGAATGAAATGCCACCAAGTGTCCTGGGAGAATGGAAAGACAACAGCACCTCTGGGGAAGGATGAAGAAGAAAAAAAATTTCATGCACAGTTTATTTTAACATACCCTAACCATATCTCAGTTGCCTTAGAGGATACCTGAGGACTTCTCTCACAAAAGATGTGTAGGACTCAGCTGAGTGGTAACAAGGTGGGTAATGTGCACTCACAGCCCAGAGCTCAGATTTCACTAAGGTAAATTAAATAGTGACCTACAGCCAACCTTACCTGAAAGCTGACCAGTGACCATGGTTCAGCTCCTAGAAAACAGCCATACCTGCCCCAGCTAAGCAGCCCCTCCATCTAAGAGCTCCTTACCCTCAATATGAAAACACACAAACTACACTGATGTGTGGAAGCTTCCCTGGGTCTGTATTTGGGGGACAGAGGACCCTTTGAACCTCTAGGTTGCCCTGGACTTCTGCTTCCATGCTTTTAGGGAGCTGGAGGCTGGGCTACAGCAAACACCAGATATCAAGTGCCTCTGCATGTCACTGCCCCATCTCCAGACCTTCTCTGGTGTGGCAAACGCCAACTCCCTGTATGCAAAGCAACCAGATTTTAGGAGATCCTCTTTCAAGGGGAAAGCACCTTCTCTCCCCACGACCCCCATCCCTGAAGCAACACTAAACAGCCTCTGGAGTCTGCTAGTGTTGATGTAGCAGGGTTGGCTTTGCAGGAGGACTTTTAACATCATCACTACCAGGTCATTTGATTTTTCAATTCTGAAGTGCTACAAGAAGAGACACCACAAAAAAAAAAAAAAAAAAAAAAAAAAAAAAAAAAAAAAAAAAAAAAGGGCTGGAATGAAGTTCACTCCCAAAGTAAAACTAAAACAAACACTTCCATTTCTGGAGTCTGGGGAAGAGACAAAAGAGTTTCTCTGTCAGGGTCTCAGCAACAGAGCTGAGCAATGGATGATAGAGTAGCTCTCCAAGGCATTTGGGGAACATCCCACAGAGTCTCAAAGCAGCATTTACAATGCTGTTTTGCAACTGGGAGAAGAATCACAGTATGATCCAGTAATCAAGGAAAGGAATCGGATTCATAGAATATTTTTTTAAGCCATAATAAATGACAGTTTCCTAAACTTTTTTGTGGTCAGAAAGTCAGAACAAAATTTGATAAAAAAATACAATTATTGTACACAGAAAATCTTGAAAAATGTCACTTAATACTCAGGAGGAAACAGTGAGTGCCTTTTAAATGAAAACCAACCCCGTGGATTGCTGCTTTCTGAAAGCAGTTTGGTAAATGGTTTTGTTTTCCAATAAGCAAAACAAATACTGGAATGGGCCCATAATCCTTTCTCTTCTCTTGCTCCAAACCTCCCCATTTTTCAAAGTGGCATAAAGGATGTCTCTCCTCTGATTTTAAAACCAGTAAATTGTTTCCAAATGTACTGTGAGCCAGAATGGAGATAGGGCAGTAGAGGAAGGTCAAGAGACCCTGATGTATCCTAGGGATTGCAATGAATGGACAACAAAAAGCAAAAGCAAAACCTGCTCCTGACAAACTAGATTGGGAAAGTGCCTGGAGATGGGACTTATCATGCCCCAACTTGAAACTCCCCAAGCATAGCACACACCCATGTCTCTACATGAAAGCAATGAGATGGGAAGGAAGCACTGTTAGGGTTTGGTGCTGCTCAAGCCCCATGCAATTACAGGCAAGAGTAAACACCTTATTCAAGGATGAGCAATCATCCCTCAAGGGAAAACCCTGGAGCTTCCAGCCCTCCCAGGAAGGTCACAAATGGGTACAGGAAACAAGCGGAGACTTGCACAAAGGGAATGAGCTAAACCTCACTGCCCATGAGTGAGGACCTGAACAGACAGGTCCCTGTGCTCCAGCCCTGGGCACGGATTTCAGAACAAACACATGGGAAGCTGTGGCGTCACTGAACCTTTTCTTTCTGAAGCTCTGAGATTATTATTTAATCTTTCTTCCTAATACAGCAACTGCTATAAAAACTCCAGTTTGGCAAGAGCACCTAATTTAGTGCTCCTGACAAGAGTCTTTTCTCCATGGCAGAATAGTTGGGAGCGTGAAGCTGGGAGCAGATCTGTTCCCTATAGAGGCAGGGGATCCTCAAATTGTACCCAGCTCTCATCAGCCCTCCCTTATGCCCATTACACAGGCTTAAAATCTCCCAAACAACTCGTGGCTTGAATAGCCTTTAAATGCAGTTTTCACTTTCAGGGCCATCTACTTAATACAACCAAGTTTACAGCCTTGCAGATCCTATTTCCCATTCATAAGGGCCCAACAAGGCATGAGCTGTACAGTGTCTGATCCAAGAAATTCCTTCTCTGAAGACTTACTCACTGGTAGCTATTGAGAACACTTCTGCAGAGCTGTGGGGGCTCCCAGGAGATGAGCATATGTGCTCCTCTGTAGTCACATCCCTGCCACCATCCCACACAACGAGGCAACTCTCAGCAGGCTCAGAAGTCTTTCCTTTGTGGAGGAAGAGGTGGTGGTATGAAGTTGGCAGCAGAACTATTCCTCACAGATGTAGGGGATCCTGAAAATATACCCAAACTCTGGTGAATCCTCCCTTAACACACCTACATACCCTTACACAAGCTTCAACAGACACCTCAAGAACAGAGACAGGTAACATATGTCAGCACAAAACATCTAGGTACCAAATGCCTGAGGAAAAGTCTATTGAACTCCTTCAGCAGGCTCAGGAGGGGACAAGTGACAGCTCATTTGTTGCCATAAGTACTTGTTCCTCAGATGCCAGGGCCAGTCAATGTGAGCTAATTAATCTCCCTGAAAAAAATGAAACCATCTGGCTGCGCAGCAACCACTCTTCCTGCCTGGGCTCCCAAGCCCACATGGCAGATAGTGGGGATACCATATCAAACAAGGAAGCATGGCAATGACATACTCTTTGCTACTGTCACACAGCCCAAGTAGCCACCTGGGAAGGCCAGGCAGCCACCCAGCCTGCAGACATTTCCCTGCCCACTGTCCTGTTGCATGGGAAGAGCCTCCCTCGCCCAGACACAGAGCTGGCAGCCAGAACCCTTGTGCCATGGGGGTTTTGTGCTCTGGTCTCCTTGTGCCAGGCCCTTTCCAGCACAGCAAGAGGAGCTGCTGCCTGAGGGCCAGCAAGATTATACAGCTCTGGTCACAAAAAGCAGGGCTGACAGTTCCAACGTGAACAGGGGTGGCCCAGCTGCCTCCAGCCCACCTACTCCTATGGACCCTTGTCTGTGAGCACTGACTCCTATTCATCTGCTGGTTTCCTGGCCTCTTGGGGAGGAGGAAGAAGGAGTTTCCTGCTCCACAAAGCCATAGTTTGGCAGAAGTACCTGCAGCCTTCACAGCCCTGGCCATCACAAGTCCTTGGCTTTGCCCCTGTATGGCCAAAGTCACATCCAACCCCCAAGGCAAGGTGCCAGGATCAGGCTCACAATGATGACAGATAATTACCAATAGTCACTTGAGCTGCTCCCCACCTCCCACCACTGCTATGAGCAGGAAAACCAGTGGAGGAAACAAGCCTTTCTTGGCAATGCCCCAGCTAAATTGAATCAGCAACAAGTTTTGAAAGACGTTCAGACTTATGGCTACTAAGGATCCTTTAGAAATGCCACTGCTTCCCTCACATTGCTGCGTGTATCCACTACACAAAATTTCCCCATATTGGTCACATAAACAACATTCAGGGCAGTAACGAGACAATCAAACCCATAGTTCACTACTAACATGGCGTTTGGTAAAGGTTTTTCCCTCACTAACCAAAGTGCAGCCCATTACCAAAGCAGGAGCAGAGTTTATTTAAATAATTTTTTTTCATTACAATTGATGACAAAACCAAAGTGACGGTACAAAGAAACCAACACCTGTAAACTACAAAACTCCCTGAAGGAACCACAAATCATACTCCATGAAAATCTGGTAGGATAACTAGAGCTGCAGCACTCTTCCTCCATGGCAGCTGCCTGGACAGCCTCATCATGTATGGTTTGCAAAGGTTTTGCCCCAAAACAGGGGGTTTCAGTTTTTAGCAAAGGACAGAGTTAAACTCAGCTCAAGGCAGGTAGAAAGAGAGAGAGCTTTACTTCAAGCATGTCCCAGTTGCTCAGAGAACTAGGAAGAGGGAGGGGAAAAAAAAAAAAAGGCTTTGTGGTTAATTATGGGTATGCTAACATGGTGAGAAATAAGGCAGTGAGGATGGCAGAGATAATTACTCTATGAGCTGCATTTCCCTTTTGGACAGGAGATAATGAGACATCCTGTGCTATGCAGAGGAGTCTCCTAGCAGAGGAAAACAAAGGGCAAGCAAGGTGCAGCTGCAGAAACCCACTGTCTCCTCACCAGTGCTGGGAAACAGGGCCAAGAATTCCTAGCAAAGGGGAAACAGAAAAATCATTAACCATTTCTGGGCAACCAAAGTAGTTTTCCCTTCTCCTTGGGCACTCCTCAGGATCCCCAACCTGTTCAGCTGCCCCAGGTTTCCACAGATATCACAGATGTGTCCTGCTTGGCAGGGACCTTGGCTCAGGGAGAGGTACAGAAGGGACAGGTGCACTCTACTCACTTCTTGAAGCCTGGGCAGGTAGAAATGAGTTACTTGGGTTGGGAATTCCCAGATGACTCCAGGAAAATGCATGGAATAGCACAAAGCTGTTGGAAAAGAGCCACATTATCCTAAGTCCCTTGGTTTCAGTAATCAGGAGCCAGGGACCACTCCATACCTGCCCCCTCCAAGAGAAGACTGATTTTCAGTACTCAAGCCCCCAGGAACACTTCCAAGTGCTGCAGCCTTGTAATGTCTCCAAAGTATTCAGCTGCCCAGGGAAAAGGCTCAGTGTGAGAACATTAAATTAAACCTCCAAAACTATCATCAGGTACACAGTCACTCCAGGCAGTAAGGATGGAGAAGCCTCCTTGTGCTCAGAGATGGAGACAGAAAGCTTTGCAAGTCCAAGTTAGTCCTGGATCTGACAGGGCAGTGGGATGGAGTTTCCTCTTGTTTATTTACATCTTGAGTCCACCTCGGTACCTCTTCCCCAGGAGCTCCTTTGCTGATCACAAATAGTTCAGTTAATGATGTTATTTTTAGCTCCCACTGCTGGGAGAAGCTAAACCTTTTAACAAAGCCTTCTCGAACTGTAACGAGCACATTATTGCTGAGGGGGAGGAAGGAAAAAAGCTGGGGGTGAGCCTGTATCTAGGTCAGCATCAATCTCTCTCTGTCACCTATAGTCTTGTTTTATGGGAAGCATGTGGATAATAAATGGTGATTACAGAAAGTGACGGGGAAGAGGCAATACTGAGAAATTTATAGACAGGAGAGAATTCACATTAATAGCAGATAATACAGAGCTGCAAAACTGTTATAAAAAAGGCATTAGAAAAAGCTCTGTAATTGGGGTTATTAGACACAACTACACCAGGGTGGGATTTTTTCCATTCTGGGTACATGTCACAGTGATGTATGTCACTTTTGATCGTGATAATAACAGTAAAATATCCATGTTAAAGCCAAGTACATTAACTTCTATATTGGTGTAATTTACTGCGTTATGAGTTCCCATCATTCAGGAGCCAGACAAAATGCTCTCCTTACAATGTCGATAACCATGCACACATTTTACAGGAAGAAGTGTTTCTTTAAATATCTATCATATGTTAACGAATTCTTTTAACTTCCCATTACTCTTCTCAGAAAAGACAGGGAGCAGGAGAAAAGGGTAAGCTATTCATATTGCTAACATACATCATGAGCTGGATTTGCCATTGCCCTGTGTCTGTCTCATGCACAGCTGCTTTTCCAGCCAAACATATAAGAGATAAGTTTGCTACATGGAATGGGTCAGAATGGACTGGACAGTAACTATTATTTTTTTTAAATATATATGCATCAATTTGATATTGAAGGAAACATTAGGTGTCACTCACTTGCCAACAAAAATAATAGAGACAAAGGATTCTCCTGATTTACAAGTGTTGTTCAATAACAGGAAGGTGGAGAACCTGTCTCTCAAAGTTGAAGGGATGCTGTACCTTCTTAGGTGCTTAGAGTTATAAATAGAACAAGCCAAACATCAATCCTTTTCTGTCTGTTCTCCATTGCAGAAGCCAAATGACTGCTAAAGGACCAACAAACTTGGTCATTCACAGGCTGTAACTAGAAATCCCAGTGGCATCAACAACACAAGTGCTAAATAAGGCTGGGGTTCCCTGAGGAAGCAGGAAGGAGTCTGTTGATGGCTGAGCCTTTTGCTCCAGTCACTGGAGAGCTACAATCTACTCTCAGGCTGCCTCCCCAAGCACCTCCGCACCCTGGGGCAAGTCACTGCTTTGACTGCTCTTTCCAAAAAGTGAACGCCTCCAGCTAAGAGCTGTGATTGTACAGGGACAAGCACAATGAAGCCTTGAGGGACTGCAGCAAGAATCCTTCCTGCTTCAAGATAAACTTGTTCTGAGACAGTGTGGAGCTGCAAAGCAAACTAAACTATCCATACCAAAGGCAAAAGCATTCTTCAAGGATTTACGTCAAAACTGCATGGAAGAGGACTCAGTACCAGTGTGACATCAAAAATGGGATGGGCATTCAGAGGCTGAGATAGAACAAGTTTAATGCTTTCAAAAAAATCATGTAAGAAAATGTTCCTTCTTCCTGCAGTAGAGACCACATATGCAATACAAAGCAAACACTCCCAGTTACTCTAAGCCAAGAGGCCCTGTCCATACCTGCAATAAGACCTCTTGGCTCCCTCCAGCCACTGTATTCCTGAGGGCCAAGGGGTTTGTAGGGCTCTGAATGTAAAGGTAGTTCTGCTCACACTCAGTTTGGCTCATTAAATCAATCAGTTCACTTTCAGGATCAGGCACTGAGAAATGCAGTCACCTCCCCCAAGCTGCACTTTTAAATTGCAAATTACAGAATAGCTTCAATGTTAAGAAAGAATTAAATGACTCCGGCTTGTTTCCAAAACCAAACACTGCAGTGTAGCATTACTGAACACCATCCCACCCAAATGGAATTCGATACTTCATTCAAGCCCAAACATTTTGCTTCCACATGTGCAGCTGATTAATTGAGGATTCAACCATTTATGCCCTACTACGTGCTGGTCTGGGGTTTTAGGGGTTTTATCTCTTAACAGTAACTGTGTTTGACGAAAGGGACTCACCTACACACAAACAAAAGGCTTTAGCTGGTGCCTTGGAAGTGAGAAAAGCAAACAGGAAAATTCTCTCCTTCCTTAACCTCTGAGCTAGATGAGCTCATACCTCCTGAGCCTTTCTTTCCTTGTTCCACACTTTGTGACCCACACTCTGCTCTCCCCACTCTGTGCAGACTGGACAGTTCCTTCTCTAAAAGGCAGGGAGGTCTCTTTGTGCAGGCTTTCCTGGTGTTATCCACCCTTGCACCCAACCTACCCACAGATACCTGCCACCTCCCTGTCCTCTCTGTTGCTTTCACAATGGCTTGTCTGCTGAGAAAATATTTACTTTGCATTTGAGAAAAGGTCATTGACTGGTGGTTTAAACCACTCTCCCCCGAGACAACAGGAATGGGAGTCAGACTCTGAAAGAGAAAATCAGCCTGGAGTCTTTTTCCTCCTCCCTTGCTTCCTCCCACATCCCATTCAGATGGCACGAAAAGGCTGTCAGTGGCTCTAAGCTCAAAAAAAGGAGGACATATTTCATGTCCCTCATGAAATCTACCTCCACTGGTCTCATTCAGCAGAGAGCAGGGCTTGCCCTAATTAAAACCAAGGTGGGTAACAAAACAGAGAGATTCATTTCTTGTAGCACCACGGGGCTGGCAGGAGCAGTTCCCTGTCCTCAGCATTCTTTCTGAGGACAGTCCTCCAAATACACATCAACTGGAGCAGGAACCAGTTGCATTTGACTCTCCTTGCCTTTGAAATAGACTTTCTCAGGTGTGCTCCTTTTCCCCAGTTGTAGAAGCAGAGACACAAGAGCACATCAGCTGCACAGCAGTGCTGCAGCACAGCAGGAGATATGGGTCATGAAACAAATTTGGCAGCACAACACCCAGTCAAAGGAAGCAATGCACCTTCCTGTGCACAACACAGTGGTTTGTATCAATGTCAAGTTCACTTTTTACCAGGAACTTGGAGGTTCCTATGTGGTTTATGTGCACAAAGAACAGAAGGGCATAAACACTCTGTAATTTCAATGAAAAAGATCTCCCGCTCAAATGAAAGGAACAAGAAATTTAACAAACAATATAATTACAATCCCAGAGTACACATCTGTCTGTACAAAATACCCCCAGCACAGTGACCAGCCACACAGAAAACCTGTGTCCTGCAAATGAAACTGCCTGAGTGACACCAAGCCTAATTCAAAGGCCATTAAACAGAATGTGAACGTGGATGTTGGTTTCAGTGGCTTTGGACCAATCCACTCCAGCACATGAAAAGTTTCACCATTCCTTGTATCTGTCCATTCAGAGCAGCAACAGCTCTTTCACATGGAGCAGTGGTTGGAAAGAGCAAACATATCAGGGAGGAAGGTAACTTAAAGAATATATGCTTGGGGAAAGGTTTAGGAGGAGAGAAGTGGAATTTTAACAAGGATGAAGATCGCTGGTATATAGATCCCTCCTGGCTTTAAATAACTTAGCTCCCATGCTGTAATAGCACAGATTCAGCTTGTGGACCTCTTCCTGCCTCAGAACCTAAAGATGAAGTTTCACAAGATGGTTGGTTCAAACTAAGACTTCATTTCACTTCACCCTGGATCCTGTCCCCTGCTCCCCAAAGCAGAGCCTCCCTCTTCCCCTGGGCCAGCTGCAACATTGGTCTAATCCCCTGGGGAACTGCTCCATCTCAAAAAAGACAGCACCAAATAGGCTGTCAGGGAAATAAATAGCTGTAATTTTTGGCTGAGTGTGAGCAAAGCAATTCCACAGACAGGTAGGTGAGTAAACAAGTTGTTTGCTTTTTGCAAGGTAAAGCAGAATTCTGCAGAAAGCACCGAACTTCTATCATTTGGCTCTGGAATCATCCATCCTCCCTGCTGCTCGCAGAGGGTTTTGCACACACACACTCTTAAGGAAGGGATACTATAGACAACAATCTGCATTTAAACACAAACACAAGGAAATTGTAGCTGTGTTAGGACTTCTAATCACTTTGACATATGATGTTCCAGGCAGGTCATATTCCCTGCCCAGTGCTTGTCAGTTCCTCTCGCCTTCCAAGAGTCTCCCAGTCACCAATTCCTTTCTGTAGAGCACTTAGCAGCACCTCAGGGGGACCACACCACTGCCTGGCAAGGCTCCCACCATGTTTTGTTTGCAGCCAGCTCAGTAGTACAGGAGTAGTATGAAAAGGTGGGGTCACTTTATCTCTTGGCCTGCAAGACAAAATGGTCAGGGAGTGCAGAGAAAGGGCAGACAGGGAAATTACCGTAATTAAAATTCTGAGAAAACAGAGTTGCCTCTACAATAATTTATTGCAAGGTAGAGCCCCCTTAGACAGTTGTCTCTGGGCAATAACAGCACATGGACACAGGAAGGGAAGTACTTGGCCCTTGCTTTGCTTCTGTTCCCTAATCCAGCACAAATGCATTTGGGGATTTATGGGTTTTTGGAAGCTTCCAGCAAAGCTCCGGGCCTGTTCCTTGGGTTATTGTTTTCCCATCTGTTTCTCTTCATTTTATTCCATCACAGAGGCCCCATCGTGGGACACAAGAATGTGACCGGAACAATAGGCAGAACTTTCAGCCTCCAGGACTGCAGTGAGGGCAGAGCCGCCATTGCAGGATGGGAGCCAGCGGCTTCTATATTTAGCCCTTTCTTGCTCATTCCAGATCACATACTAACCACGGACTCAAGAAGTCAGGAGGCTTTCACCAGAGCACAGTCCCCAAGCGCTGCACATCCACCAGGGCCCCCTGAACATAAACCATTCATTTCCCTTCTAATAAATGCCAACAGGAAGACTTCCTGCTCCCCCCCCCACTCCTTTCCAAATCCCTAGTTTGACAGACTTATTTTCTTCCTATAAGCAAGCTAAACAAAACCATCTCCTCTGCAAGGCTGGCAGCCTTGGAGCAGCCCCAGGACTCTGGAGAAGGGACAGCACGGCACTGCCTGTCAGAGCAGGGCCCTGGGAAGAGGCAGAAATGGGTGAGCTCTTTTTCCCTCATGTCTGAGACTGGTTAAACTTACCAATCCACAGAGACTTGCCCAAGCCCACACCCCAACACCTGATGACAGGGCAGGTGAGGGACAACCAGGTCTGAGCACCCATCTGGCCTCAATCATGACCACAGCACCTGCTTACACCTCTCAGACAAGAGGGCCCTGCTGAGCAAAAGCTCAGGTGTTGTTGCAAAGTCAGCCCACCGTGTCCCAAGCCACTTCTCTATCCCTTTGAAGGCCCTGCAGGAAGCCCAGCTGACAGTAGCACTGACCAGCATGGCATTTACCACTTACCTGAATTACATCAAGTGAGGACACCCCATAGAGCAAGAGAAGAACCTGTCATGTTTCCAGAAATACTTACTTAAAAGCTGTATCACTTGAAAAAAGCTTGGCTATGGACAAGTTCTCTTTCTGCCACCTTCACAAGGGTTGTAGGTTAGGAGCACTGCACTTTGTCTCTCCAGTCCTACCAAAGTTCTAACAAAGGCTGCTGGTGCCCCAGAGAGAGGCTTGAGCACACAGGTGGCTTTTTGGGAACCTTGCTGCAATCCGTATTACTCCTCCTGTTTACCAATGTGTTTTCACACCCTGCCTTTTCTCCTGTTGGCATTCCTACCACTACCAATTCCCCATTCATTCTAAAAGCACTGTATGAGGCTGTATGAAGAAGAGAAGGCTGAAGCTGGATGGGATGCAAGAACAGAGTTGGTTTTCACTTTAATGTCTGTCCCTGGAAAAGTAGTGGTACCTAGCAGTGCCCAAGCACAGATGGAGAAATTACATCTTCTGGTCATATCACAAACCAGGCCACTAATTTACTTTGTAGCCTCAAACTCATGGCAGGTTAAATTTCCCTCCCTGAGATATTTGTTTCAGAGGGCCACTCTGAAGTAGGGGTGCCCGGCAAGCATTTGGAGAGACCTGGACAAAACCAGGATAGTTAGGAGGCTGAGCAAACTGTCTTTCTGCTGCTTAGGATGCTCTGCACTGCCAGCACTGGCATGTCAGCTGCCTTCATGTGCCACACGAATCCCTTCTCCTTTACTTCTTTTGTGTTCTGGAGCCTGGCTTCCCTCTGCTCGTGCAAGGAGGCAGTGCCCAGTCAGCTCTCTGAACAACTACCACATGCCAGCAAGCTGTAAATGAGCCCTGTGTACCCAGCCAGTCTGAAGAGAACACTTTCCATCTGGCATTTCTGCACCTCTTGAGACAGCAGTTACTTGTCCAAGGTAGATGAGAGAAAGGAACTGGAGTTTCCAGTGGAAGAAGCTGACAGAGAGAAGCACCAGCAGCACTCGAGGCTTTGCTTGGCCCACAAAAGCACTGAAGAAAAAAAAAAAAACAAACTATGCTTGCTCCATTTTGCAGCCAAAACTTTCCCTTATATCTTCCCCTTCCCTCCCAGATGTACCTCCCTGGAATGCATGAAATGAAGCTCAGACTCTTTGGAAGCTTTAGCTTTTAACCACAAAGGCTGTGAATTTTTACCACCTCAAAAACAGAGCTATGCTCAGGCAGAAGGCCTTAAGAGCAAGAGAGGGTACTGCCATGGAGAGAACAGATCCAGCCAAGGAGAGACAGGGGATGACCTGAGGCACACACAGGTAACAGAGAGTTTCCAGGAGGAAACAGCAGTTCAGGGTAGGACTGGAAAATGACCTGAAACTTTGATAAATCCTACACCACAAGGATGCTTTTCCAGAATATCAAACATTGAATGTACACCACCTTTCCAGAGCAGGGGCCATGCACACCCCATCAACTGGATCCAGACTATTTTTACATGCCTCCTTCCCTGTGTGACTAAACTCCCTGAAGTGTTGCCCAGCATTTATAACAGGTCTTTACCAGTCTTATACCAACTTTTAAGTCTCAGAGTTCTTCCTCTCTCCTCATCCTGTCTTCCTTCCATCCATTTAGAAGAAATAGGAATAACAAAACTGTTCTCCTGGGAGTCAGATGCAGTCTATCTCCCTGCAGACACAAGCATATACCTTCTTTCAGGGAGCCACAGAACAATCACAATCCTTTCTGGACCCCAAAGAGAGAGTCTGGGTCCTCAGCCCTGCTGAGGTTCCACCAGCCTCAGACACCCCGAGGAAATCACTTATTTCCCACAAGTGCAGCTGGGCAGCAAGGCCGTGGCACAGCCACTTTCCAGCTGGGTGGGAGGCACAAGAGGATAAAGACAAGGATGCAACAGGGAAGGAGGTGGCTTAGCAGAACCTCACAGAGCACAAAGAATAACAAGCAGATGTATAATACCAGAAGCTTTAACTGAACAGAGATTATAACTTTACAGATAAGTGCAATCAATGCACATGCACAAACACTTGTGGTCAACACTGCAATTCCAACCCCAGCTGAATGATCCACTGGGTACACATGTTCAAACGTGCACAACACTCACTGCTCAACTAAAACTCCGTTCCCATAAAGCCACACAGACTCCCTTGGGCAGAGGCCAAGCAGTTAAACAAAAAATTCTATCCAGAGTGAGAACTCTTCAGAGACATTTCACCATCTGGAAAGAGGAGAGGGTTTTACTCTGAGAACTCCTGGAGAGCCCAACCTACTGCAGTTAAATACGTGCCTCATCCAGTGTTAATTCCCGGGGAAGAGCATCACATCCTTCCCACCTCCTTGTGCAGCAGGACCTGCAATGAGCAAATGGGCATGATTCTGCTCCTCTCTCCAAGCAAGATCATACAGCCAGAGCCCAAGATGAGATGGCAGCTGGCCATTCAGTATTTGCTTTTTAGTGAGGCCAGATTCCCAGTATTGCTGGTGAAAAACAAAAGCCATTACTGTTAGTGTGGGCTTCTTCACTTCCTTTTATTATATCCCCACCCATAGCATGTAAATAAAGCTGCAGTCAGCTTCCTTGAAACACTGGCGCTGAAGATTGTACAGAGCATCAGGAGGGAGCAAGCCACAGCCAAGGCTGAGGGCACTACCTCCTCCCACCATTCCCTGAAGAGACCGGGCACTCCCAACATCAGAAAAAAGCACTTAGAGCAGAAAAAAGATCACAGGACCCTGCTCTCAACAGGCCTTTGATATGTGAGCTGGCCTAGGACAGCAGTGGTCAGAAGAAATTAAGTTGGATGTAGGACTTGGCTCCCTTCAGAGACCTGCCCCAGGAGGCTGTGTCCTGGTAAAGAATAGCATTTGAGATGGCTGTGTAAAGGCTCTGGATTTCATATTCACATGAGGCCTTTCTCCTGGTGGGCTTCCAAGAGCTCAGCTAGGCAGAGGGACCACCCATATGGATGCAATTGCAAGAGAGTGACCTTGGAGAGATATAGCCCAGGAGAAATTAACACATTCACTGGGAGCTCTCATCCCATTCCCTTTCTGCCAAGGGACACAGGCAACATGGAGGAGTACAGAAAGTCTCACTTGGCAGAACTCAACCTGCATCAGAGTTCTGATCCCTATTCTTTCACTCCAGGCTAGCCTGAGTAGGTTTTGGTACCCTCATCCCTCTTTGCCATGGCAAACCAGAAAGAAAACCACCTTTCTATAGTGAGAGAAGAGGCCAAACCCCACTGCCTTAAAGCTCAGTTCACATCATCAGTCAGCATCCCTCGAGAGAGGCCCCCGAGGCAGCTCAGCCTTAGGAGGCATCATCCCAATAGAAAGTTCCAGGAAAAGAGGATGAGAAAAGACAACAGGGCACAGCTCTCATCCCTGTAGGACAGCATACAGCTAGACACAGGCAGCCAGTGCACTAAGTGTTATTCAGCATGAACAAAAAAAGCTCTTTCCAGCCTCTGCCTCACAGCTGCTCATCTGTATTCCAACCCTTTGACCCCAACAACCCTTCTGGCTGAAAGAAATGGAGGACATCATTTCATCTGCTCCCTTCTCCCACTCTTCTGTTCCAAAATCCTTAGCCTACCCATCCCCACTTGCCAGAAAGCTGTTTGTCTCCTTCACAGGGTCACCTCCCTGCAAAAGACGAGCCTCTCATCTGGACACCAAGTTTCCTGGATGTTATCTGACCAGGATGGGGAAGGAGGAAAGAAAGATCTTCCTCCAGAACACAGAGATGGAATTGGTTGAAACAGCTCCAATCAATTGGGCTGCAGTATCTGAGATGGTATTTTGATTCCAACCGTACAGCAAGAGACAGCACAAGGCCAGGCGAGGGCAGATTACATGATCCCTCAAAGCCGCCTTTCACTGCAGCACAACATGTCCTCTGTGCTGTTAGAGGGCTTTTTTGGACTGAATGAAATAACACTCCACAGCTCTTGATTCCTATCTCAGGGCAGCAACAGCATCTCTCCTGCCCATCTTTCTCCAGGGAGGAGATTAAATAGCAGAGATGAATCAAAATGCAGTCAATCAAGGCCAGGCAATCTGCCAAAGCAGGAAAAAGGAAGGGAGGGAGCAGAGAAGGTACCTCCATACTGAAGTGACCTGTTTAAATGCTGTGGCTGAACACTGAGCTGCTGGATCTCACCAAGGCTCCAAGAGACGGGAAGAAAACACCGAAGTGGGAACCTTTCTCCTACCCTGGAGGATGGGGATGAACACACAACACTTCTCAAGCATCAGCTACACTCAAGGAAAGGGGCAGACTCAGCTGGAGGAGCTGAAGACACAGTACAAGGCTAGTCCAGCCTGGCTCTGGCAACTCAGACCTGGCAATGACCTAGAAAGGAGAATGAGATTCAAATGAGCACTACTTCAGGAGCTAAGGAAAATGCACCCCTCAGCCCAAGGGATTGCACAGCTCTAAGGGGCTCTGGTAAGTCCCAGCCCAAGACCCTCTCTGAGTACAAAGAGGTACAAAGGTCACACCTGAGACACTCCTGGGCCTTGATGGGTATCTGCACACAGGGCATTTCCACTTTCCAGCAGCAGTAACATAGCTGGAGCCAGCTCCTTTGGCCACAGAAGCACAAGCTGCTGGGGTTGGAAGCAAGAGAAGTTGCTTCAGTGGCTCTCTGTATTTTAGCCACATTAGGCCAAAGACAGCTGGAGCCTGGGAACAATTCACATTGTGCTACCACGTCAGAGTCTTGCTCTGAACCAGAGCCCTGCTGTGCCACAGTGCTTTGCACAGACACACAGAGAAGGCTTTCCTCTTTGTCTTGGGGTGACTTTATGATGTGTATGGGATACACATCATAAAATCACCCCAAGATATTCTTCGAACCACATCTGCCTGCACTGGGCATCTGGGTAACCTGCAAGCCACACCAACCACTTGTCAGGAAGAAACTGCCAGCACTACACAAGCAGGCTGAGTTCAGAAAGCACTGCAAAGTCTTGTCAAGAGGGCCTGAAACCCTGACCACCACCTCAGAAATCCTGTGCCATCAGGGTACGAGGCCAGGGAGCACAAGTCAGGGTTCTCAGAAACAGATGGTTCACAGTATCACCCACATCTTCAAGTCAGGCAGCAGCAGGTAAACCACAGCAGGAGGGGAGATGGAAAAGCAAAGCAGAGAAGCACCAGAAACTCTGACAGGATAGAAAAACCACACCAAGAATGGAGAAGTAAGCTGTGGTCTCTGAGAGACGTACTTGCACTCACACACAGGCACGGTTTCTTGGACTGTTTATCAAGTTCAGGAAGGAAGAGGGATCAGCCTGCCAGAAAGATCAGAGATGGTGAGGCTGTCATATGATGCTCCCTCTAAGAAACAAAACCCACAGAGTGTGCATACACAGACAGAGAGGAAGCTACAAGGAAAGCCTTGAAAACAGCAGAGGAAACCCTAACCCCACCCCAGAAGTCCTACCTTTAACTAACCCCCTCCTAAAAGCTAAAGAAAAGCACAGCCAAACTTGCATTATGATTTTTACTCCCCTGTTCCCTCCTGCACTTTCAACACAGTAATGGACAAATAATTTCTTAGACTGGCTATGTCAAGGACAGGGAGCTCTGCCCAGTCCCAAGTCTCTGCTAAGGGTGCTCAGCTGCATTTGGAAAAAACACTTGCTATGCAAGTGCACAGACATACCAAATAATCCTTTCTTGCTCCCAGGAGCTTTGAGTCCAGCTTGTATAAAAATCAGTAGAGTCAATAAAGCTACTGGCTGTGGATTCAGCTAGAAATGAAAGGTTTGGCCAGCAAAATGATTGTACACTGGCTGAGGCAAGAGAGTTTGCCTCCTGCCCTGTCAGTAAAGCCCTATGCAAACTCCTCATACAACCCTACTCCATTTACAACCACTGCAGAGCAAGGGATGAAAACCCTCCATGGGTGAAGAGCACATTGGAGCATGGCTGAGACTCCCATGCTTCCAAATGCAGGGACACCCAGTCAGGAGGGCCACAGTGGGAAACATATCACAAGAGCCATACAGCATCAGATGCTCTCCTGCTCCGGTTTTCAGCCGCTCACACATGAAGCCCAGATGGTTTCCAGAGTGAGGGAGAAGGGTGTGCTGCTTACACAAGCAATGCCATATTTCAGTAAATATCATATGCCATCCAGACATTCTGGACTGGATCCAATTTCCGTTAGGCTTTGCTCAACTGGGGACCTGGCTCCTCCGGCAGACAGCAAACTCCATTTGTGCTAATGCATGTCTAAGGCAGATCTGTCTCAGGCAGACACACATTTTTACCAGATGATCCTTGTTACACCTGGCATGAAGAGAGGATTTCCAATGTTCAGTCAATCAACCTCTGGTTCCAGCCTCAGCTCAGACAGAAGTGAGTTAACTCTTCCTCACCAGCTCAGTGTAGGAATGTGCAGGCCACAGCAACCTGCACCTCCCACTTGCCTCTCTGGGGATCTTCAGAGTCTTCTCAGGTTCCTTTCCAGTGCTTCACCTGAATGTCCTGTGGGTACCTGCAGTGCTAGGAAATACCTACTCTATTTGTTTGATAACTATCACAAAAGACACAACACAGTTGGCAGTGCCTGCAGATGAGGTGTGAAAGTCTCTTTGTAATGTCATATAGGAAAGAGTACCTTGAGTTCTCTCCTTAGGTCCTTTTCAAATGATAATTATTAAACTTGTCTCTAAACTACCGGAGAAGAGCAAAAGTAGGAAGTATTTCAGCAACCTCCTCTTTAATATGCTAAGTTTAAGGAAATGAGGATGTTCTCCAATGCATGCATAGTCCCAGGCACAGACTTGTCCTTGATATGAAACACAATTTTAAAAGAGAATCTCCCCAGTCCTGATTACTGCTTGCTGCATTAGGATGATGTAGATCTCTTCCCAACATTTGTCTAGCAGCCTGTCTGGCTTCAGGATCCTCTACTAGCCAATGCAAATGAGGTCTCATCCAAGGCATTCTTGCAAACACTCACCTTTTTCAGGACACAGTACTCCAAACACATATATCCCTAAACCTTCCAATGAGCAAATGTGACCATGAAAAGACAGCAGTAGAGGGAATCAACAAAACAAGGTAGGAGTCATTCCCCCCAAGAACAAACAAATATTTTCTCTGACCAGAACTTCATTGCCTACTTCTCTTTCAGAAAGCACAGTACATACTCCAGGCAGCTTTAAAAATCAAGCAGAACTCTTGAACAGCAGAACAAGCTTGGCAGAGGGACTGTAGATGTCTGGCTCACTGGCAACAATGACAAAAGCAGGGCTCTCCTCCTACAGCCCATATGCACGAGACACACCAGAATGGACAACACCTTTGTAGAAGCCAAACCAGAGACCCGACAGCTTTTTTGGCATTTCTTTTGGACAGTGAAGCCAAAAAACGCACACACTCATGAGCCAGGATGGCGTAGGTTTAATGGGAAAAACAGCAAGCAAGTTTTGTTTCACTCTAGCTTTGAGTTCATTGGGGTTTGCCAGCAGTAACACACTGGTCACTGCACTTGAGCTGCAGTGGCTGCGTAGCCATGTCCTCCCAGCACACACCAAGGGCCAAAGCAGGAGGTAGCCACTGATAAAGCCACAGTAAATGGCACTTCTGAAGCTGTTCTTGCCCCCTTAAGGGGCAAGAGCCTCTCTGGCTCATTCCTTTGCTCTTCTGTGGCTTCCTAGCCCATGGTTGAGAGCCTTTCCTCCCCCCAGGCCTTCCAGACCCTGCATGCTGGATAATCTCTGCTTTCTCCCTGGTGTTGTATCCAAGCTCCCAAACAAAAGGAGATGTGTCATTCAGAGTAAAGCCTCAAATAAACTTTTCATTCTGGGAGCAAGGGATTTTATTTTAAAAAACCCAAACCAGACATCTAATATATAAAGCAGTTCTCAAAGATCAGAGCTCCAGGCACATTAGGCTCAGGCCAGGAGCACAGGCATCTGTGAACTCTGGGTTCAGCTGTTACGCTGCTGACAGTACATGACCATCCTTATAACAAAAAGGAACAAACCAAAAAAGACCTTTTAAATCAGCCCATATTCCTCAAAAACTCTGACAAGTTGCAACTGTTTTAAAGCACACACATATACCAGCATGGTGCAGCGCACCTCTCCAGTTACTTCCATGGCTTTCTCTAGCACTCTGGAAGCTGGTGCTGGCCTTGTTCAGACACCTTGCTCAGTCCTTGTGCAAGCTCTGAGTGTCTGTGTGTGTCTCCCACAACTACCCCTTCTGTGGGACTCACGCTGTAAATCTTGGTATTGCTACAGCAATTTCCCAGTCTAATCACATGCCTTGTTGCATTACCACAGCAGTGATAGCTGGTTGAACCACACACCACATCCTTGCAATTGTTTCTATTACTCACAATTGACTTATTTATTAAATTTCAGCTTGCCAAGCCTTGCCAGGAGATGAGCAAGAACCCTGTCACCCCTCTGTGCTGTTGATCAGAGTGGCAGAAGGCAGGTGAGTAGGCTGCGAGCCTGAGCTGTGAAACAGTCCCAGCAATTTTGTAAGTTCATGCTTTCTCCAGCAGCCAAGCTCCCTTGCAACTACACACCAGGGCTTGAGTCCTGGGAAGCAAAATCTTGAATTGCAACAGAAATCAGAAAGGAAAGTAGATGCAAACGAAGACTGAATTAATTTGAGATTTTAGAGGAGACGTGTATTACAACAGACTTGCTTGTAGCACGGCACCAGGTGCAGTGCCCACACCAACCCCCACTTGCAGATCTACCTAAGAGCCATCCATAACAGCAAAGTGAAGGGCCTCTGGATGCAAGGAACTCCCCTTGTGGGGGATTTCCTAGGCTTGGAACAAACAGCCTGATAGCTCCTGGCTGCTTCAGAGGCCCAACCCACCATCTTGTGCCTCACAAACACTCCTCTGACAAAAGACTTTGACTCCTTGCTTTCAAAGGGGAACAAACAGAAGGCAAGTTCAGACAAGGCTCATGGCTGCTTGCCCAGCCAGGCCTCAGCTAGTCCTTCATAGTAAATATTTGTTCTTAATTACACTGCCGTTTGCCCCGGGAGCTTGCCTGAAATCTGTAGGAGGGAGGGGGATTATGTTGTTGATAGGTAAATAATAGCTCTTTCATCCAGAGAACCCAGTGCATTTTCCAGAGATTAAAGCCTCCTGAATGCTTTCCCCATAGGTTAGGGTAAGGATTTTAAATCTTTGTCCCACTCAAGGACATGCCAAAAACTCCCACATTCGGTTCAGAGTGAGCTTGGAGCTCACTGTGACAGCTCCCTTCTCCAGCCTTGCTGCAAGCTGGAGTCAAGTGGGAGAGGCTCAGCTCTGGCAGCGTGGGTTAGGCAGGATCTGCTCAGCCATCGGAATGTGACAGGAGGACAGAGTCTGCTGCTGACCAGCAGCACCCAGCACATGCTGCTATCCATGTTTTGTCATGTCTGCTCATCACCCTGAAGCCAGGAATGAACTCCATTCCCTTCTGGTCCCCAGGTCCTGCTTCTGCCCAGCACACAGCCATGCTGCTTCCTGCCCAGCTCCTGTCTGGAGAGCTCCCAGGGAAGGGCGAGGCACTGTCCAAGCACAGAGCAGCCATGTGAAGGGATCCCACAGACGACACGTGGGAAGCAGCCAGTTCTCACTCTCCATAAAAGCCAGCAAGTGTGAGTTTTGATCTTCCAGCACTCAGCTTCCAAACCATCAAAATTACAAATATTTACCAGCAGGACTAAGGGAAATGTAAGTGAGACAGCAGACCTCTGCTCTGTCTGAGGAGGAAGTGAGAAATTACTTCCTCCCACCCACCATGAGAAAACCCCTCTGACCTCTGGGAGGCAAGGAGTGCAAGCATTCCCCTCTACCCAAGCCACCAAGATAAAGTCACCGCCAAAGCATCCAGCAGCTCAGAGTCAAGCTAACTTCAACCACACATTACCCATTTCTTCCATAAAGAGGAAAACCAAACAAAAACAGCAACAAAAACAACCACCCCAGGCAATCAAGACTGGTATCTAACCATGCTACATCTCCTACATTCCTAATCCCTTCCCAGTTACCAAGCTCAGCACGGAGCACAGAGGATAAATACCTCTGAACTCCAAAAATTAAAGGAGCCTTCAAAGGCTCTGAACTTCCAGGGGAAAGCCAGACACGCAGAAGTCTGACACTATAATATTTAAAAATCTAAGATAAACTGCACTCCTTTCCTCCCACATTCAGCCCATCATTCACAACAGGTTTTTTGTATGTCCCAGCCAGGCAGGAGCAGCTACAGGGCTGATACTGCACATCTCATGTTCAGGAAAGCAACACAAACCCTCCAGCACCACCTCTACTCTCTTGCCCTCCTTGTCTTATCATGTATAAGCAGATTTGCGGGGCTGGAATTTGTTCTTCCTTCTAAACATCATCCAGGCCTTTTATTTTTCTTTGCTCTAAACTCTGCTTAAATGAAAAAAATATTGTCATTCTCTGCCCCCAGCTGTAAAGGGCTGACCTGAAATCTGTTGCCAGCATGCAATAAATATTTGTACAGTTCCTTTGTAACTTCATTCATCTCTCTCTACTGCAAAACTTGAATCATTTAGCATTTTTCCTCTCTTACCCAAGGGCTTCAAGTTCCTAGACAGAAATTTAATGAAACCTCTGAAAATCCCCAGTCCAATATCCTCTGTTAACAACCCTGTACTGAGCTGGAGTTTTTCAGCCTGACCCATGTATGAAATTTTCTGTGATGAGAGCAGCAGAAAAGAGATATATTTGCTCCGTGCATCCTCCCCTCTACAGGAACACCCCCACAGCTGGGGGACAGCCAGTCCCAAGCCTCACACCTGGACTTTTACACAAGCCCCAGCACAATGAGAGTTCGGACAAATGGTTCATTGGATTACGCCCAGTAAAGGACAGCACTGGAGCTACGGGACCAGAAATGTAGCTGGTGTCAAGTCTTTCCTCTGGTATGTTGCTGTGTCCTACCCACCTGAATCTCTTTATTACATCCTTTAGATGTTGACTTCGCTTCCTGCCACTAAATTCATCAGACAGGCTTCCTTGCTATTATGGTAGTTACAAGGTACATGGTTAGAGGCACATTTTATAGTGTGCCTAAACAAGGAGCTAAACCTATAAATCTATGTAAGAAGCACATTACATTTAGAACAAGAGGTGAGCAAGGAAGGAAGTCTTGAAAGGCCACTTTCAAACAATCCTTGGTTATCCCTGACTGAGGCCAAACCTTTAACAACAAGCCCTAAATCATATGTAAAAGCAAAAACCACCTTAAAACCAAAAGCACTGGTAGGTCTGTGTTTCTTGCCCAGAGTCCCACTCCAAAGCTTTCCAAAACTTAATCACCAGCTTACAACCTTGTAAAAGATGAAAAATCTTGGATTTGGGGTTAATATGTAGTACTCCTTTGAAAGGTGAGTGGAGGCAGCTAGGGGGCATAAACATGTTTACATACGAAGGGTTGAGACCTAAAGAAAAAGTTCCAACAAAACTAATTACTTTCTGTTTAATGTTGTTGTTTCTTTTTTTCTGATGCAGGACAAACTACTATTAAATGCTAGCAGCAAGAAGGAAGGGTGTTTCTCCTAAATCTGCTCTCTAACATACCTGCAGACTACTGCTGGGGAAGAAGAGAACAGGGTTGAACAGATTTCTCATCAAAACTTGAAAGCCTGAAAAGAACTATCAGGTAACAGCAGCTATTGGTGACTTCTGGAATGAACTCACCTTGAAACCAAAGCAAAAAGCCCAGGCTCTTGATCCTTACAAGCCCCTTGAAATAATGAGAGGAAGGAGGCATGTATATTGAAGTTAATTCATTCAGAGTCTAGGTGCACACCCCCTTACCTTCAGCCATACAGAATATAAATATTCACCAGGGAATGGAGCAGGGCAAGGGAGACCAGAAGAAACACTACACATCTTGTGAGTCACAGCACGCCATAACAGAGGATTCATTAACTGGATTCAGGTGATCCTATTAGCTTTGCAATTGCTGCACATCAGGCTGCAGAGTAATTAGAGCTGCAATTCAGAAAGATTTACCAGAACATTTTTTATTAAAACACAGTGGTTGTTAATCAGCCTGACTAAAGCCTTCAAAGCTATTAGCCTGCTGCACAGAAGTCGTAATTACTTCATCCACTGGGGAAGAAGGCATCAAAGAAATTGTCTGGGATCATCTGCAGGTTTAGAGGACCAAAGGAAGACTGAGGAATTTAATGGGACATCTCCCTTTGACATCACCACAGGTTTTTGATCAAGTTTCCAAGTGGAGCATTTGAGAAGCCATCGGAGAATGTAAGAACATCAAGCCTACACAGGAAGGATTTGCCATCGGAAGTATGCCAAGGTAACACCCAGATGTATTAGTTGACTCAGAGTTACTGTATAAGGCCTAATTGCTGCCTAAAAGTTTAGTGGTCCACCTGAATTACATGATCTCTATCTGATGAGGATGTTTGGCCACCCTGCAGCATCTCAGAGAAGCAGGACCTGCATTTCCTCTTCCGGAGGCAGAGCATTTTTCAGAGCAGACAGACTCAACCACTCCAGAGAGGGCTAAAGGGCATCTCCTACCAGAGCAGTGAAGCACCATCAGTTCCTGCATTTCCCAGTGTATAGCTATCCATGGAATATCAGGATACATTCCAGCTCCAGTCCCTGATCTCACTTCCACCAGGTTAAGGCAGGTTTGATTCAGGTGACAGACAGCTGGGCTCAACTCTGGCCACAGGACTGAGAAAGAACAAAGCATTTGGACACGTGCTGCCTTGCCCTGCTCTGCTTCACAGACACCACACACATAGCCCTGCACGAGAGCAGGAGGGCAGAGGCACCAGCACAAGCCAGAGAAGAATATATTTCCCTCTCCACTCTCTCAGACCAGATTTGTGAGTGTAGCACAGGGGCTCTGCGAGTCAGGCTGACCCTCCTCCACCACCAGCACTGTCCATCCCCTTTCCTAGCCCACTTTGCTCAAAGGTTTACTACCAGCACACAGAACATCCTTTCCCAGTTTCACCCCCACCATAGCGGCTGGCAGGCACACTCCTGCTGGGAGGGACTCAGCAAGCTCCACTGCCCAGCTGATAGACCATGAGACCAACTGTGGTAGTTCCTCTGCAGGGAGCTCTGCCAGACCCTCCAAAACCAACACCCTCACCCATATTAAGCAATACAGTTTATCAACAGTTTAAAGGGAAGCTCAGAAAGGAGAACATGATAAAAAAGAAGTGGAAATAAGTGTGCTCACATAGGCTGTGAGGACGCGGAAATAACATTGGGGCAATAACAAGTAGCCATCCCTCACCACAGGCTCTGGGAGGGGGGAGATCTGCTTGTTAACCAGGCCCCTTCAGAAGAGATACTTTGACATGGATTCTGCTTTGCCATGGTAGAAACTTTCTGCAGGCCATGGTAAAAACTGGAATATCACAAATTGTTTTTTCTCTTTAAAAAGACATGGTGGGGAGAAAGGAGAATTCTGTGTGCAGCCTGCAGAAAAAGAAAGGTGACCATGCCCAGTCAACTAAGAGTTTGTGAGAGACTGTTAGAGGCTTTTAAAGATTTTGTGAAGAAGAAGCTGTTGCTTCCAGGCTAGAGTTTTGCCCATCCTTAAATGATAGACAATGGTAGTCCATGGTGTAGCCCATGATTGCAGTATGAAAGAGACTGATTTTTTCTCATGAGAGAGATGTTTTTCACGGCAGCAAAATTCCAAGCAGGTCTGTTAGTTACTAGCAGTGGTTTAGAAACCATGTTAGGGAGAAGAAACCTCTTTTTCCTCAAATATTAGAGAGACTTTTAAGAACTGCAACACTGACCAAAATTATGGTTTGTTGTCCTTTCTGCGAGTTGGGTAAAAGAGGGAGGTGCTGGAGGAAAAGTGGGTTTTGCTTTAATTTCTTATTATTTCTTTTTACTTTTAATTCTGTTAGTAATAAACTTTTTCATATTCTTTAAAGTTTTGTGCATGCTTTACATTTCTCCAAATCCTTTATCTCACAGAATGTAAAAGATGTGAACAAAACCACTACACCAAGGTTTCTGAATAACTGCCCTGGTGCCCAGCCCAGACTAGTGCCAGTGGGAATGGCCCAGTGGACCTCTGACAGGATCTCCCTCAGAAATGTCCTGCTCAGACACACAGCGCAGAAAGCATAAAGGAGTTTCTAACCTGTGCAGGCTTTACTTCTGAAGATGACTATTCCATTTTAATAAGTAAGCTAAATTAACATGTTAAATATCTTATTGTTCCAAGGGGAGAAGGTAGGGGAGGTTTTGCCAGCTTCCCCTCCTTGAGCACTTTAAACACTTTTGCACATCCACCCTACAAGGAAGCCTGTACAGTGTCCAAACCTGGGGAAGGCTTTGCATCATTAGCCATGTACAACACCTAGCACAGGATTAATGATGTAATGCAAACAATTAAACATAAAATCATGGTTGGCAGTTGATAGAAGAAGGGAGTTGGTTGGAACAGCTCATAGTGATAGTTTGTTCTTCCTTTGCCCTAATTCAAGTTGCAGAGAGGAAAAGTGCTGTCCTGCCTTGCTGGGCCACAGTGCAGCAGAGATGAGGACCCCTTCAAACTTCCAGACCAAAGAAATTCCTTGTTGGCTGTCTGATCAACTGCAGGGGATAACTCTCTGGCTCTGATCTGCTGACATCCTGCTGGAAGGGGTTAAAAAAAAATAAAATAAAAAAGATGCTCCAAGGACTTCTCAAGTCTTTTCCAAGTAAAGCAAATAAAAATATTTACTCTGATCTTCATAAACCATCAATACTGAGCTTAACTCAACATTTTGCTCCTTTGCAGCTGGACACTAGAGCTAGGTGTACAACTTGGAGCCAAATGCTCATCAAATGATTGAGCTTCTTTGTCAGTTAACAAATAAGCCACGAACACACTTCAGTTTTGACGACTCTACTCGTGTTCAATTACTCAGTTCGAATATATTTCAGCTAATAGATAATTCACCAATTTTTGGTTGCCCAAATCACATGGTGACTTCCCAACCTAAGATCACATAAATCACATATTAAATTTGGATTCCAAGTGGAGACAGCCTTAAGGGACTTGCTTTCTAGACACTGTTTATGGGCTACCTAACCACTGGTTTGGGGGAACCTTCCATAGTCAGCTTTTAAAATCTAGGCTAGAATTCTCTTTTACTTTAAAATTGAAAGTCATGCAAAGGTCTCCAAATTACAGACTCATTCCAGTGACACTGCTGAGAATAAACTATCAACATTCCCATGAAGCTCTTAAATTTAAAGTGGTTCATACACAGCCGGAAGCCCTCCGAGCTGTTTTCCTTTGAATCCTCCTGACTTGTTTTTTTCCCTGAAGGCTTCATTGAGATTTACTGGACATAAATAAAAAAGTTAAACATTTCCTTTTCTGGTACATCACAGCAACTGATACTTGACTCACAGACCTTCCAGGCCTACAAGGTTTTGCATTCTTAAGGGACTATGTCTCCAAAATGAAGCTTTTTTTTGTATGTTTTCCTGTTTATGCTTTCATTGTGTTGCAGTTGTAGTTTGCTTTTTTTGTTTCCATGCACGGCAAGAAGCAGTTTCAATTAACAAATTACAGATTCCTGTAAATTTTCCTCTACTTGGGGAAGGTAAACAGGAGGTTTATGGGGCAGAGGAAGAATAAAAAAAAAAACTAGAATAAGGGTTATAAAGATGAAAAGTAAACAGGCTAAGCAGCTTCTTAATCCTTTGCACAGAAGACACCTGTCTTCCAGCAGGCACAGGAGAAGCAGTGAGGTGAAACAGCGAAAGAGGATATACTGAGACCCAACAGCAACTCAAAAGTTTGTGAAAAGCCACTGGCTTTTATCAGAAAGGCGTGCCAACAGCAGAACCACCCATTCCTCTTCATCTGTGTCTGCAGGAAACATGATAAAAACCTTCACCAAAATACAAGTAAGGAGTCAGGACTTGCCAGCTTGTTATTTTTAATGACAGCCATGCCACAGGGGTGCTGCCCGGGCTCACATCCCTGCTGACTGGGGCACTAGACAGTGGAGGGCAAAGATGGTGCCCGCCTTTAACTGGTTCTCACTGCATATTCAGGAGCCACACACCTGAAGTCTCATTTAGAGCCAGGAAGGAAGAAGACAGACAGACTGGAGGCAGGTTGCGCACTCCATTTAAAGCTTTGCTCTGCCCACAAGGAGCATCTGAATGAAGGCAATCAAAAGTGACTCTCTGCTTTTTGGTGGTGTTTGTTGCTTTGTATTCTTGTCTGCAGTCACTGGTAATGCAGCACACAGCAAAACTCCCCACTTTTCCCACTCCGCTCTTCCAAATAGCAGTTCACCCAAGTCCCAACACTGGGTGCTCAGCCAGGAAAGGCCTCCACTTTCAGGAAACTGATTACTTCCACCAAAGCTGCCTTAGGAGCAAGTTTAGTGAATGAAGAATGCCCTAAGGAGAAAGGAGTCAAGTAAGAGTTTGGCACAGAGCATCCACCCCGCCCTGCTCACTGAACACCTGTCCCTCCCAGTGCCATGAAGAGCATTTACCAGGGCTGCCCCAGAGCTGGACCTGGAAGGCAGCCTGTCCCCAAATCCCATCCTTAAGATCCTCCTATGTGCTCCCCACCTCCTCCTGGCCAAGCCTTCTCTTCTTCAGGGCTTCCCGCAGGGCAGGATGCTGCTCTCTGCATTTCTCCAGGGAGCAGCTTCCTAGGGAAGGATCAGGATTCCAGCAGTTGGATATTCTGGCCTGACACCTTACTCCTATGCTCAGAGGGGACCTTTGAGAAGGCTGGACCATGAGGTCATGGTCTGTTAAAAGCTCAGAGCTCAGTCTTTCTTCTGGTGGCTTGGTCCAGAGCCTGTTCACAGCCAGTGCAGGACATCTCTCTCCACCTGTCCTCTGCCTGGCTGAGCACCCTGTAGCTGGTGTGTTCCTTTCACAGCCAGCAGCACAGGGACTCCCCTTCCTGCAGCAGATCCCAACAGCACAACAGCACAAGAACAAGAGTTCATGAATCTTCTTTCTGCAGAAAGCCTCAATTCTCACTCCAGTGCCAAATCCAGTGCCATGCCAGGTGACTCAGGGCTCTGCAGGAATGTCCATCCCTTCAGCCTCACAGCTCTTCACTCCAGGGTATCTGTCATCTGTAAAGGGGGAAATACAACACAGCAGCACCTGGCCAGCAAAGCATCAACATTTGAACAACCACACTGCAGAAGAACTGAGGGAGAACACCAATGGCAAGGGCAGGCTTTGAGCTGTGAGAAGAAGTGGAGCACCTGACAAGGACTGACAGGAAGATGCAGTTAATGCAGTAACCAGGTACATAATTTCAGCAGTGACCATGGAGAGCCACAGTCGGTGTTTCCAGACCTGACTGGCAACCAGGCAGGATTAAAGCACCACTTACATAATTACAAGGTTAATAGATGTTACAAGCACGTTACCAGGTGTCGTGACTTGCTGGAAGCACATCCGAGAAGATAGCAGAAGTAATTATACTCTGCTCACTATCCAGCTGCATCAACCACCTGTAGGCACTACTTAGCAACCCTTTATGAAAGGAAACGTAGCACAAAGATGATCTACTTTGCCCATACCACTGTGTATGTTGTCTGAGCCAGCCCTGCCCCCTGACAGAGTTTATCTTAAACTGACCCCATAAAAGAAAACCAAGCCATCAGAGTCAAACTGTGCACTGTCTGTAATCCAGTAGAACCCTTGGAAGACAAAACCTGCCATGAAGAAGAGAAAACAACAGAGCCAGCCACCTGGGGAAGGAATGGGAGTTCATGTGGTGGAACGTGGTTGTTCTACTAACTTTCAGACAAAAATCAATTATCCTGGGAACAACAGGAAAAGGGAAATTAAGATACAGATGACATACAAATAGCTAAAAAGCCTTGTCCTAGCTCATACAGGAAGCATGGGACAGGGAACTACTGTATCACTTGTCTTAGGCCAAGCTTTGCAAGATCTCCTGTCCAATCTGGGCTACGCAAAAGGGACTGAAAGTTTCTAGGAAGCAGCAGGGGTTTGTACATCACTGTAGCTTCACAAATGTGATCCAAGGCAAGGCCTGTAAAGCTTCTGAGGGAAGAAGCAGTGATCAGCCCAGAGCTGGGCAACAAATAAAACACCAACACCACCATGCAGCTGTGAGCAGGACACAGAAGTGAAAAGCCAAACGAGTCCAAACCCGCAAGGGCAGGACAGCATTTTTCAGGAACTTGCAACACCACCTGCAGGGTGGGGATGAGCAACCAGTGTCCACACCTTGTTGCATTGCAGTCATCCACATGGGATCATGCTGGAACACCTGCTGAACATGAATATGCAGTTAGGGACCCCCACACCCCCCCACAAAGGCAATCCACTTCTCACCAACAGGCACCAGCTCTCACCCTGCTTGCAAACGAAACACACATAGGCATCACAGGCTCTGTGCATGGTGCCATGATGTGGACAGGACAGGCAGGAGGCAGCTCTTCAGTTTAACAAGTTGTCTAAAAAAGGTTCATAAAAGCAACTGTCTGTAGAGAAGTCCCCACCACAAACATCTTCAGCACACTCCACCCAGCCCACATGAAAGGTGGCCATGAGGGACAGGCCAAGCCTCTGACTGGTCCAGGCACCAGCTATGGGTCTAGGTAGGGGAAAGAAACACCTCACCCCAATAACCCATTTACACTAGAAGGAAAGATCTGTGGGTTTCTGCATTTTCAGCAATGCCATGCAACTTTAACTACCCAATGGGTATATTAGCATGTCTGCTTCCAGAAAAAATCACATGGCCCTTTTCTTCTCCTTATTTAGTGTCTTATTCAAATAAAACCTGGGAAATTAAACACTCCATCCATGCATTGCAGCTTGAATCAGTATACAAATGACAAAAAATTGCTTTTAAAAACACCTTTCCTTGTTTTTTTTCTCAGGTTACTCCTCCTCTGGTAACACAAAGCAGAATCTGTCTTTTCCCCTCTGCTGAAGCTGACATCAAACAACAACTTCACCACATCATAAGTTACAATTCAGGCTACTCCTGGAAAAAGATGATACTTTCCTAACTAAATGCTAAAGATCTCCTGGCATTTCTCTTCCTATTATCTGTATCCAACCCTGTATTTATAAGATTAACCTCAAATTAGGACAGTTTCCTCATTCTTTCTTCACTCTTACTACAGCCTGGCTCCTGGGAATCTGATCCTATCTTCCACAGAGGTTCCTCCCTGTTGATAGGAAATATCTAGTGTATGTAGGCAGGAAGCACCAACGGAGGATAATGAGGATTAAGAGAGAGTCCTTGTTAGGATTTATCACCACAGCAGATCAGGAGACTCAGTGGGCCATTTGATCAACAGGAACATTAGGAACTGTCTCACACTCCCACACAGTGTCTCGCCCCACTGTGGTGTGTGTTAAAGTAGCACACGAGGGCTTTGAGGGCAGGATGAGTCGGCCTGACCCATCCACATATCCAGTTCTTCTTAACCAGAAGCACAATACTTAAGGAGTGATGGGAGAGGACAGGTCAAAGAACGCAAATCCTTTTGGAGTTGATTTCCTGCCCAAACGTTCCTCAGAGGAGACAAGAGGCAAGTCTGTTGACCTAGGTGATGGTTTTCCATCACCTAAGAATTCTGTCCATTTCAGAGTGACTGGTGCTGGTGAAGAACAAGATGTTTCTGTTGGTACAAAGACCTTCTTGTTGCTTGGGCTGTCTCTTTGCAATGTCTATTTGATATCAGATGTACAACATCTGATATCAGATGTACAACAGCCTCAGGAGTCTTCTCCAACCATGCCCTTCAGCAGCTCTCTATGGGGAAAGAACAGTATGTCCAACCTCCAGAAAAGCTCTTCACACACACACACAATCACTATGTGCCATACAGCTTATTCCAGGACAGCATTTCTTTTTGAAAAGCAGAGGAATCACAGCCAGTAACTATTGTTGGATCAAGCTTCATCCTGCACTCTTGTCCAGTCTTCTATGGTACTTAACAGCAGAACCAAGGGAGTGTAAGAACAAGAGCAGCTATGTAGCATGTAACTGTGTTACATTACTAATGCTTGCCCAGGCTCCAGCTCTTTGCAGACCTGGGATTTTCTCAACAAGATACTGTGTATTGATATTTGAAAGCACCCAATGGATTATCCTTGCATTAGTTATTCTAATACCCCCCAAACTCTGTTGTTCACCATAGATTCATACAGTGCAATTATCTAGTTTGTTCTTGGCTTTCTAGAGGCCCTTTAGGGTCTTTTGGCCATACTCAGAATCAAGCCCTGCTCCCATAGCACAGTTCATTGCACTTTGGAAATCTCTCTCCCTTGTGGCATTATCCCATTTTGAGATGGATTGCTTTGCTTTTCTCAGCATCATATGCTACAACCCCAGCACTCCACATTGCAAGAGCTTCCTACAGCTATTCTGTGCAGCTTTTGAGTTTTGCTGCTCTGAATAGTCAACAGAAAACTTCATCTGCCACTTATACCTCTTTTTTGTTAACAGACACATTCAAGAGTTTTGGCTCTTTACAGGCCCTTGCTGTATCTGACTGATGCCAATTCTCCACTGGGAAAGATGGCCTCTCATCTCTCTGACTTTGTTTCTCATCTTTTGGTTTATTATTTACTCATTAGAGACCCCCTGATGAGATATCCCAAAACCCTGAGAGCACAACAGGACCTCTGGCTGGCCATGGTCCAGTCATTCGTGGAGTATCTTGAAAAAGACTTATTTTCCCATCTGGTGATTCAGCCAAACTCCTCATCTTCCAGGCTTCAGGAAGGCTCCCAGTTGTGGCAGTGAGGAAAGGAGAGCAGTGGCAGCCCAGGCACAGCACGGTCCTTAACACGGGACGCACACAATGCAGTGGAGCAGCCAGGCAAGGAGGCTGAGCTCCTCTGGCTGAGCATTCTCGACTCTGCTGAGCTCAGCCTAAGCCAGACCATTGCAAGAAAATTCTGGAGTTCAATTTCTTTTTCCTGGAGGAAGCTTGAACTGGTCCCGACAGAAACACTACCAAGACTTCCTCCTGCAATGCCCTGGGGCAGCCACAAAGAGAAGGGTCATTAGTCAGCAACCCAACTTGCTCCCAAAGCCTGGAAAACACCTGGAGAAAAAAAAAAAAGGCTCTTCCTATTATCCCTTTCACTAGATACTATTCCTTAACCCATGGAAGTGAACAGAGTGCAGACTTTTCCTCCTAGTGACAATCTCCCATACTGGAACCTATCCCCAGCTCCTCCCAGATTGTCCCGGTGAATTTCAGTCTTCCATTCCCAGCCACGCCATGCTTTTGTAAAGGGCTCCTTCAGCCTCCTCCGCCCCAGAGCTCCCTGTGTTCCAGCATCCAGAGAACAAGCCTCAGGAAAAGCACCTTCCTCTTCTTTCACAGGGAGAGGCCGATTGCTTTAGATAATGGCATTAAGTGAACAAGTCGGACGTTGAGCAGCAAGATTAGTTCCCACAAATACTGGGTAGTAATGAGAGTGGTTAAAGACAGGTAATGAGTGGGTGGTACCTGTCAGCTTCATAATGTAGATAATAATTTGTTTATTACTCTTGCTGCTGCTTTCGCTGCTGTTGGAATGCAATTAATTAATAGCACCGATGAGTCCTGCCGAGTATCTGTCATCCCTGACCTACAAACATTCCTGGGCTGCCACTGCACAAGCAGTAGCACTGGACATGTGGTGGCATCACATGGACAGTAGGAAGGATCCCACAGGTCAGGGAGAAAAGTTAAGCACTTCATAAACAAACCCAAATGCTTCCCCACAAGGAACAGGCTCACAGAAATTCTGGAAATTCAAGAACCATCATCCAGAGTTTTGGAATATATATCCCACCACATACTGGAAACTGTATCTCAAGGAAAGCATTGATTCTGTATCAGGAGTGCACACTGGAAAACTGCAGGTTCAAACATGACTGACTTTGTTTTATTAAAAATACCAACATTTGTAAGCCTTGCTTCATGCACACACATTTCATGCACTTCTCTCCACTTTTACAAAATTTAAAACTAGACTGGAAATTTCTCTAAGTTGCCTGAGCAGCTGGCAACACGGGAAAGTGACAAGCTGGCTGCTCTGGGCTTTTTCAGATACAGGGTTTTTGCAGATCAGGCCTTTATTTGAACCCCATCAGCGTGGCACCCCTCAACATCAGTGCCTTCACCATGTCCTGCTGCAGGACTTGAAAGATGGAGGCAGCCAGGGTGAACTGAGAACCTCAGCCTCACTAACTTTCAAAAACAACTCTCCTCCCCTCCCAAAACCACTTAAATCCTTCCCTTTGCAAACAAAAACACACTGCAGGGACATAAATAAAAACTGGTGGTGAACTTCAGCACTGGGCTGCACTATCAGTGCATGTTTGGGCACAAGCTAATGCCCACTGAAGTCAGCAGAAGTTTGGAAAGACAAAACACCTCCCACACAAAGGAGAGACAGAGGAAGCAGTCAGAGCTGCCAGGCAGATAAGCTGCTTGTCAGAACAGGCTTGGACTGTCCTAGCAGGAAGATGTTGTCCAATGAGAGGGAAAGCTATTTGGGGAATGAATGAATAGTGAAGCTTCTTGTTTAAAAAAAAAAAAACAAAACCAAACCAACAACAACAAAAAAAACCCAACCAAAAACCCAAACAAAAAAAAACCCACAAGACTTTCCCAAGCATTTCTCACTCTCAGCTTTCTGCCAAGAGGATGCAAGACCAAGACATGCAGGAGCCTGCCTGAACCTCCAGCACAGGACCACTCAAAGACAGCAGCTGGAATGGGGGCAGAGGGAAGGTGAAGAATGCAGAGAGGACACGGAGATGGAGCTGACAGCAGAGCTGATCCTTGTTCTGTCAGAGGAGGGGGCAGCTTTCTGCAGGCTCAGCACCCTGAATCCCATCAAACTCTCCTCCAGCATCTCACTTCGCAGAGCTCTGAGAGGATCCCGCTTGGCTCTTGGGGCTGTGATCCTACCTGGACCTTCTCCAATCAGCAGGGAATCAGCTACTGAGGGAGAGGAAATGGCAAATTTAGAATAAGACCCAAACAAACTGCATCACTGGAGCAGGGCTGTAAATCTTTCACCAGGTCCCGAGCACTTCACTCCCAGGATAAATGCATGGGAAAATGATGGGTTCAATTCAGAGCCACATTGGCAAAAGGAAGGAGAGTGCTAATCCCTCTAACTGCAGCTCCTCATACATAATTCAATTCAAAATCTCACATACAGAAAAATGCTGCGCTTTTAGGATTCAACCAAACCTCGGCACAGAGCTTTCACTAATACCATATCAGTGACCAGGGTCTCGCCAACACACCAGTCTGCTCCATCCCATTTTTTGCAGGGCTTATCACAATAATTCACCTCCCAGAAGAAAGCAAGGCAAAACCACAAGTCAAACTGGAGCAGTCCTTTACAAGAAAAGGAAAGAAAAGAGAATAAAAAGATAACACAGACCAGAAACAAAGAGTAAATTTCATAAAAGCAAAACCCCAAATCATGAAGAATCTTCCCCTGAGGCAGTGATGGGAGATGAGAAGAGCAGAATGCCCAATAGCAGGGACTTTCAAAATAAAGCAGTGAAAAACCCAGAAAATGGCTTTACATAAGCCAGATGTTTCTCTAGGGAAAGAAAGTAGGAAAATAAATAAATCTGTCTGGATTCCCCTTTCTCCCCAGACTTGGGTCCCTCACCAGGTATTTCTTAGAGCCCTACATGCTCTTGGATTGCTTGTACCACTGAGCAGCAAAGAAATAACACATATATCCCCATAGCACAGCTGGTCTCCATTTCCAACATGTCCCAATGTCTCTGAGAAGAATCCAGGGCTCCTTTTTCATACAGAAGGACCACAGCGTTGCAGGAGCCATTGCCATGTGAGATCACCACAACTCCCATCCATCTGAAGAAACAGAAGATAGTGGAGAAACCAGGGAAAGGAAATAAGGATGATGCAGAACAAGAGCAATTTCAGCTATGTGCACAATAGGAAGGGAGGAAGAAAGGCCAGCCAAAGCACTGGGGTCTCACCTGGCACCAGGCAGAGGAGGAGAGTCTGCACTGCCCCAGCACCAAGGCATCCACACAGCCCATGGAGGCTAGGTCCTAGCAGTCCAGGGCCAGCCAGCCACCCCAGGCAGCTGCTTCTGCTGCAGGATTCATTCCCAACCCATAATTAAACCCCAGCCACTGATAGAGCCACCAAAGCTGAACCACAGCTTCCACCCTGACCCAAACCCAGGATGGTGGCCTGGCAGAGCAGGGCACCAGGGAGGTGTCAGGGAGGAGCCCGGAGGCTCCAGAAACTCACAGTTCCTTCATGAGCAGCTCCCAGTCTCTGACAACAGGTGCCACCTCCATTGCAGGCTGAGGGGTTCAGCTGCTTCGGAGCCTTTCTCCCCAGACTCTTCATCCTCTGCAGGACCCAGCCACTGTGATGGCCATGAGCCTCTCAGGCCTTCCCACACCACCCGTCAGAGTCCCCCCAGGTGGCACCCAATGCGTCACAGCAGCTGGTGGAGAGGCAGGACCCCAAGTGGTGGCTACTGCCCACAGCTGTCCTGAGGCTGGACACCGATCACTCCCCGCCTCACAGGTTCCCCCTCCCAGGTTCCCGCCTCACGGGTTCCCCTCACAGGTTCCCTCCTCATGGATTCCCGCCTCACGGGTTCCCCTCACAGGTTCCTGCCTCCCAGGTTCCCGCCTCACGGGTTCCCCTCACAGGTTCCCTCCTCATGGATTCCCGCCTCATGGGTTCCCCTCACAGGTTCCCGCCTCACGGGTTCCCGCCTCACGGGTTCCCCTCACAGGTTCCCTCCTCACGGGTTCCCACCTCACGGGTTCCCCTCACAGGTTCCCTCCTCATGGGTTCCTGCCTCAGGGCTTGCCCCTCACAGGTTCCTGCCTCACGGGTTCTCCTCACAGGTTCCTGCCAATTTGCGGTGGTTCCCACACAGAGGCCACACAAGCGGCAGTTGGACTTGAGCGTGGCCCCCAGAGAACAGCCACATTTGCTGCTGAGACACATGTGGCAGCCAGGAGCCCAGACCTGCTGGTGACCCAGCAAGAGGCTAGAGGACAAAGCCAATAGAGAGGAGAACAGTGCAGTTTGAATAAAGGAACTCACAGGAATAGGACGTGGAGGCTGGATGGGACTCCCAGGAGCTGCTGTCCCTGGTGAACAATCCCTCACACACCCTCTCACCCCAAATTACATTTAGCCAGCCCAGCATTCCACAATGAGGAGACAGATTTGAGGAAGCACAGGCGCAAATGGCACAAAATCCAGAAGAAAGCCCGTTTTCACACACATTCCAAGCAGCCCAGAACACGACTATCACAGCCTGTGCCAGTAAATACAGGGATGTGTTTATTAGCTGAACTATTTGTGTGCCTTTACAACACTGCAAATAGCCTGATTTCCTCACAAAAAGGATAAAACAAGAATGTAACAGCCCACAAATAACCTGGTTACCTTGGAAATGTGAGCACCCAAACTCGGATGGTAGCAGGAAGCGTCTGCTTTTCCACATGCATCTCTGGGTGTCACAACAGCAGGCAAGTGCAGAGCTGCAAAGGTTGACTTGCATCACGCTCAGGATGTGTTCCATGCCACACTAAGGGAAGGGTAGACACAAGTAAGTGGAAAAAAGCTACAAGTAACCACAAAGACTCTTCCCTGTGCTTGTGTCCAACTCACAGGGCTCCTGATGCTGGGCTTCCCAGTGGGGAATTGCAGAAGCTTAGCTTTGTGCTTTTGCCATGACTTGAAATGGAGGGAGAAACTTTTTGAAAGCATCTGGGACCTGTGGTCCCTCTAACTGTTTGAATTATTTCAGATACAGTCATCCATTGGGGAAAATAAAAGAAGATAAACTCCCACTCATATCACCCAAGGGCTTGCAGCATCATGTGCGAAAACCCAGGGACAGGAGATCTCTGCCCAGGCAGGAGATTACCTGGTTTTGAAAAGTAGAATGCCACAGAGCATCTTACAAACAGCTCATCTGCAATCAATGGGTTAACCAAGGAGCTTCTCCCTGCTGCGTGTGGGAAGCTGTATCTCCTTGCCAAATTCCACTGCTCTGAACATAACCAGCTTTCTCACTCAGCCTGTGCTCCTACGCTCAGCTAGTGCTCGTGCCTGCCTCTGCAAGGGAGTGTAGACAGACCCCACGCTCTCCTTTCCCTCTGTAACTATTTCTCCAGCACTGCCCCTTGCCTCTGTCAGATCTCTTCTCCTCATTGAATTACAGGACATCAGGTCTCCAAGGAAACCCCTCTGAGACTTGTAAAAACCCTGATGGCTGAAGACCAGCCATGCTGGCTGCTCCTTGCTGTTGAGGCCAGAAAGCTTGGAAAAAGCTCCTCAGGGTCCTGGTTGCAGGTGGCAGGATGATTTTTCAGACAGGTTATCTCCTTCCTTTGGCAACAGGGCTTTTGAGTGCCACAGTGCCAGGACACTCACACATGACCCAGGATCAGGTCCCCAAGGAGCAGCCTGGTGGCTCCCTGCATGCCAGCTCTCCCTCCAAGGCCACGGCAAACAGCAGCTGTGCTGCTCCAGCCACAACTCAGCCACCACACAAATGTGCTTACAATGCTAACTGCTTATATCCTGTTCCACACCTTAGCAGAAAATCCTAAGAGGAAATCAGATGGAAGCAAATCTAGCCATACACCCGACAAGCTGTTCTGCACTCCTTCAGTGCACAGCCATCCACCAGCAAGGTTTTTCTATCTTCCTCGAGAGCTACTCTACCATGTCATTACAGGGGAAAACCTAAAGGTCTTCTTTGCCCTGCATACCAGGTAGATTTTCATTTGTTTAGCCACAAACAGGCCTCTAAATCAATATATAGATTCCCAACATGGAGTCCAGGAGTAAATAAACTCATGCACACACTCCTTTGGCTCCTACTTCAGCCTCCATCTCCTCTCTGCACCCACCAGCCTGAGCTGCTTTTGGAATAAAGTTGTCTTTGCTGCTCAGACCCTAGGATTAGAATAAGATGACACATACACTTACTCTGAGGAACTGAACAATTGAATAGTCATTTAATTTCTTGCCATTCAGGTTAAAACCAGGAATGCTGGGGGAACCCACTCCTGCTCAGTCCTGCCCAGCTACAAGCAGAGTCATGAGGAGCCACAGCTCCCTCAGCTAGGCTTCACTTAAACGTTTAGAGCCACATTTTACCCTCGTGAGCCCCTCTAGATTTCCCACAAACCATCTAGGGAGCACAGAGAGACACCCCACACCCCCTACCGCCAGGGATGCAGGAGGGGGCTGCTGCTCTCAGAGCCCCGGGATAAACCATGAAGTGGCTGCCCACAAGCCCCTGACTTCTTGCTTTCCTACCAAAATAAATTCTGCTAACATAACAGTTGTGGGCAAGGCCTTGCCATGCCTTTATAGGGCACGCTTAAACAGCGAACAAAAGTGTCTTTGGTTTATCTATTTATTTTTGGCACAGAGAAATGGCTGGGGTCAAAGCCAGTCCCATTCTCAAGCTGTTCTTTGTTCTCCAGTTTATCCAATACCCTCTATCCCTCTCCTCACCCTCCCACCTCCCCCTCTCCATTTTACCACAGGTCTTAAAAATTAAGCTGTGCATGAAACCAAACACCACACTTGAACACGGCCCAGCAAATGCTCTCCATGGTCACAGAAGGATCCTAATCGACCACAAAAAATGGATAAGAGCAGTGTGCCCTTATATGGGCAGAGGCTAGACAAGCATCTGACACAAACATCATTTTTAAAGAAAAAATAATATTTATTTGCAATATAAACAAAGTCCCAATATTGGATCAGTATATATAGGGTCGCTAATTTTCCTTCATAACTCAGAAAGCAGAACCATTCCTCACTAACAAGCTCTCATTTGTACTAATCAAAAGATGCATCTTATTTTTTTCCTTTAAAGAATAAAGACCACTAACAGCACAGGAAGCCTTTACAAACCAGCTTAGCTGTAATGCAATACAGATGCACTGTCAAAAAATCCCTGAAAAAATAAATTCCTCCATGAGGTAAGATGCAATTAGGATATTCTCAATTTTCTCACTCACAACCGTACGCCCATTCTCCCTTCCAATGACCCACGATCCCAACATTGTGGCAAACAAAACCCAACAAACAAACAAAAAACAACCAGAAAACAAGAAACAGAAGCTCATTCCAACATTCTGATAACATCTTTAACAAAAAAGAACAGTTTCAGGATGTGACAGCGTCAAACATTCCTCCAGATGGAGATTTTTTTTTTTATTAGTTTTTCTTTTTCTTGAAAAAAGTACAAAAACTGGATATTTAGAAAAAAATCCGTGGCTTTTTTTTTTTTTTTCAGTTACATGAGAGTTAAAGTGGACAGGGAGGGGGGACAAAGGAGGGACTACATTGCAGCCAATAAAGAAATCTCCAAATCCGTTCTGCCCTCCTCCCAGAAATTATTACCACTTCCTCCCCTCCCAGCCTGGTAAAAGGAGTTTGCCAAATACTAGCCAGAAATACATACAAGTCTTCTCAGAATAGAAGGCACGGCATAAAGTTATTCGAAAGAGGAAGAAAAAAAATCAGAACCTCTGTTGAAAGCTCCAATCATCTCAGAATTTGCCAGTTAATATATATATTCGTATATATATATATATATATAAAAATTCTCTGTTACAATGCTCTCCTCATAATTTCCACACCTCTTCACTCCCCTCACGCGCTCCGTGCGTGACGATTGAGTCCTGTCCCGCCACACAATCCTCGCTCTGCTCCAGGCGCTCGCTGCATTCCCCCTCCACCCCGCACACATGGGAAAGAATCCAGTGTGCACAAGAAACGCCAACATCGCAACTACCTTCTGGACTCGGGAAGCTGGAATGGTTTCGGGCCAGCTGGATGACGTTAAGTCAGTCAACAGGCAGCAGAGAATGAAGCCGGGCTCAGACATGCTTCTACCGACTCTGGAGGCTACAAGAGTTTTACCTCTGGCAATAGCAAACAGTGTTTTTGGCAGGGGTGGCATTAAAAAAAAGCTTGCGGCTTAGTCACCTTGGCTGAATCAGTGCAGAGTTTGTGATTGTGAGTGCAGGAGTGGTGAAGGGGTTGCGTTTAAGCCCAACTGGCCTTCACACATAACAAAGCTTCCTACCAGATGCTAACAACAACAACAGCAGCATGTATCTCTCTCTGGAGTACCCAGTAATATGCCAGGACATACCAAGGCTTCACAAAGTGTGCAAAATGCATTTGGTCAATATAAACATTTGATTAAAAAAAATAATAAATGATCAAACAAGAAACAGAATAAAATACTGGTTTTGCAACCTCGTCTGTACAAACAGTCAAGAACTTACATATTTAAAAAGAGTTTGAACCCAAAGCTCGAGTAAGATCTACCTTTTCTTATTTTCTTTTAAATCAAAAAAAGTAAACTTGGGTTTTAAAACAGTCTTGGCCCAACACCTTTTGTTCAAGGTTTCCAAGTGCATAAATCTCCTCATTTTCCACAGCAAGCTAACTCCTGGTAGCTCTTCACATGTGTGCGTGTTCTGACAGTCCCAATGCACCCAGGAAAGCGGTTATTGCCGGTGACAGCTGCGTTCGGAACGCTCTAACATCGCCCATGTTAAATAACCCCCTGTAAAAACACTACCTCTTCAAACCACTTGGATCAGGATACTAGTGAGCGGCATTAGCCTTCGTAAAGCAGCGATCAGGCACCTCTGCCCAGAGAAGCTACTCATCTCAGGGCTGCCTGGCAAGACAGATATTTTCGTAAGAGTTGAAATACTCAAGAGAAGCGATTCGATGCTCGAGTTCCCAACCAGGCAGCGTCCTCTTCATGTGGACTCCAGAGTGTTCAGCTGGAACAGGTTGTGGTTGGTGGGGGTGGTGAAGTAGAGCTGTTCACTGGGCGAGCGGTTGTCACAGGGGCTGTTGAGTCCTAGAGTCCTCTCAAAGTCCAGGAGTTGGCCCATGAAGTTAAAGTTTGGGGAAATGTTGGATTTTTTCCTTTTCACAAAGTCATAGGCATCATTCAGGGACAAGTTGAGTTTTTGCATCAAGTAGGCGACAGTGACTGTTACAGACCGGCTGATGCCAGCGAGGCAGTGAACAAGGATCCCGCACTTCTTGGAACGGGCCTCATCTGAAACAAGACAAGGGGAAGGGGGAAGTCTATTATTCGGCACCAAAAACGTGTGGCTTTGGAGCAGGGCCAGGTGGCAGCTGCAAGCTCCTAGCACCACGACGACTAACAGAACTGGATCCCCTGCCCCTAGTGACACCATCCCATGTCCCTTTGATACCCACATCTCTCTCCACAGGGCTCCTGAGATATTTCTGCTGCACAGCAAAGTTGCACTCCGCAGCAAGGCCAAGCATCTCATGTGCTTGAGAAGTATGAATCAAGTCTAGCAACACATCCCTTGCCTAGGGAGCATCAGTCACCTCTACTCAAGAGAGCTGAAGACAACAGCTCCAGGGAGATGCTGGTGGTTGGGCACAGCACACCCACCTCAACGCCAACTAAACCAAGGAAGGCTGTGCACTCAGGGCAAGGCTGCAGCCCAGCAGCACACGAGCTACTCTCTTCTGCTGTTCTTGTCCTCTTTCCACTAGAAAGTTACATGAATGCAGCCAATGCCAATTTAATCAGAGTCTGAAGTGCAGGAACTTCCCTTATTGTGAAATTGTTCTTTAGGATCGACAGAAATGCACTTCACTACAAACAAACGCTTGTGTTGGAGGAGACTCTCAGGATGAATGGTAGCGGGAAGCAGGAATGCAGGCTGAACCAAAAAATGGCGAGAGAACAGCAGCGAAATTTCCCCTCCCTTGCCACCGATTGAAAAAGCACACACACACTCATTGTCTCTCGCACAGCCGGAACAGCGTGATCCCTTTATGAATTGACATCTCAGTGCTGAAAGAGGGACACGCCACTGAGAGCACTGAATGCACGCAAGTACCCAGCGCTGCTTTTACTTCTGGGCAGCCCTATTTGAAGCCAGTCATTTGACTGAGAGCTTGGTGGGGACCAAAAAGGTGGCAGGAGAAAGAGGATCCTCAGGCAAAGCCAGAGGTAAGAGACACTCTGGCACTTTAAGTGCAGGGAAGGGCAAAGAAGATGCAGGCAAAACAAAAACCCAGACCCAAGCTACAACAGGTTTTCTGCCCGGCCTTCAAAACCAGGCAAGAATTTCCAGTAGGGTGGGCAATCACCACCCAGTGTACCCAGCCCTCCCCCCAGGCTTTCCCGTTCAACATTTTTCCAGACATTTTTGCCTTTCATCTGACCTGCACGGCATTTCTTGGTGTTTGGTTTTAGAGTGAGGTAATCCTCCATTTCCTGTCATTAACTGGAAAGCACAAGCTCGTGTTCACAAAGACATCGTCTGACTGGAGCAGACAGATCCCAAATGCCACATGTCAGCAGGGACACCGCACCTCACCCCTGACGTTTAACACTGTGCTCATGCAAGAAGCGCAGAAGGGACATCAGACAGGTCCCTGTTGCCCCACTGAAGCAGCAGCTTCTGACCACAGTCATGTTACTGGAGGGCTGAACTGGGGGCAAAGGAAAGTGTGTGGGAACCACAGTTTATGACAGCTGAAGAGCAGCCAAGAATCCACCACTGCTCTGCTCCATTTCAGGCCTTACAGCTCAGCAAGCATAAGCCATGGGGTCTGAAAAGGGCAACACTGAAAGGGGCTGCACAGGCTTCAGTCTGCAGGTAAAGGTCCCCCTCTCTTTTACAAGTGTTTTCAATCAGACATGAAGCCATGGGGCTTTTAATAGTCAACAGTGGTATTTCTGCCTGTGCCATTCACCCCCATAAAAGAGAGCTGATTAGGGTAATGGCTATCGTGAATGAACAGCACAGGTCAGGCTGGAAGTGTACATCGCTGTTCAGCCCAACACACACTTCCCACAAGACAAGAAGCAATTCTCAAAGTCAAGGCTGGCCTGAGAGAAGAGATCTGCCTTCCTGAACCCCACCATCAGCAGCCAAAACTGTCACAGGGGCTGTCTGCAGAGCAGTTTTTCCATCCAAACTCTGCAGTGTAATTGTAATCACTAACTCATTGTGTTGATACTTACCTTAGGAGAAGTATCCATACAAGGAGTTAGTTATGGTAGGGTGACTTGCAGCAGGATCCCAACTAGCAAATCCCCTTGGGAAAAAAAACCACACACACACACACACTCCCTGATTCTAACCACATTTGGGACTAAGGAATTGCTGGCACCAGTCACACTAACCCAGCTCCCATCAACACTCATCCCTGAGCAGAGCAGGCAAACCAGCTCCCCACTGCCTGGATTTAGCCATTTCGCACCAGTGCAAATCCCCACACAAGGCAAGAGGCAGCGGGGCCAGTCTGACCACTTGCAGGTAGCTCAGCTGCGGTGCTGCAAGAGGGCTGTATTTTGGGAGGGGAGGACTCCCTGAACCCAGCCAGGGTGGCGTGCCCCAGATGTGCCACCTCACAGCATGACACCCAGCTGCTAAGCTGATGCTGTGCCCAAGAGAGGTGAGGCTGGAGACAGCAGCAGCCCTGGGAAGCGGCACACCACATTCCCAAGCGGTGAGTATGAAAAGAGATGTTCTGCCAACTACCTACCAATGAAAGCAATGGCCTCGGGAAAGAACTGCGAGAGATTCTGGCTCCAGTGATCTGAGATGGGGATCTGCTTGTACTTGAACTCTCCGTCATGCTCAAACATGTTTGGCAGGTTAGGAGTCACATTCAGGATGTATTTAATGCCGTATTTGCCCAGCACGTCCAAGTTGGTCGAATCTTTGGCACAGCCCAGGTACAGGTAAGGTAGGATCTGGACCGGAAAGGCAGGCTGATTGTTAGGGATGGGGCTCCCGTCTGACTCCGTGGCACTGCTGGGCTCCCTGTCGGATTCGCCATCCGAGCAGTCGGAACTTATCCGCAGCCCTCCCAGGCCAAGGACCGATGCTGGGGGAGAGTTGCTGGGTGAGGAACTGTCAAGGTTTGTCTCGCAGTGCTCAGAATATTCAGTCTGAAACTTGTTAAAGCCACCTGGGAAGGGGGAAAGGAGAGGGAAGGGAAGAGGCAGAGAGAGGAAAAAAAAAGATGGTTTATTCTTCAGAACGGGAAATCCTTCTACCTGTGAATATATGTATGTTACTCAAAGTCTTTACCAACAAGAAGTGGGTATCCCTTCAACTTCACACCAAGAAAAGCATCTCCTTGCTCCCTCACTTTCCCTGGGCAGACTGATACTGAGCAAACAGGTCCCAGGAGACCAAAGAGTGGTTCTTACAAAGTTCAATACTGCTTGTGAAAAAAGGGGCCAAATCTCACCCTCAAAAGAAAGAAACACTCACAAATAAAACCCATGTCAAGACACAATCTCGCCTTGTTAGCTTCTCAAAAAATATGGGTTTGGGGCAGTTAAGGTAAGAGCTATTATGCCACTTAAAAAAGTACAAAAGTATCTGTGTCTGAAAAGACAGATCAAGGACAACCACCACATACTCACTCCAGGCATTAAAACTCAATTAAATAATTCATCTCCAAGCAAGAAAAAAGACCCTAAGTTTTGCCACAGAGTGATCCTCACAACTATTTTATCACTACAAATAGGTTTTGCAACAGAGCAGTGTCACAGGTTTGTTCTTGACCCAAACCACAGCAGGAGTGCAGAGGGATGGGACCCTTCGCATCTGCCCCTAAGTGTTTTTCTCCGGCTCTTCAGCTCAGCAGCTTGGGAAGTAAGGCAGAGGCAGGGAAGCAAAAACCCCACCGATCTACCTCCTCTCCAAGCGGTCTTAAAGCGGAGCTCAGCCATCGGGATCTGACACTGACAAATGGTTTAATTAGAAAGGGCTCCTGGAAACTTCGTTAGTGGGTTCGGCGGTTGTGGCGGGGTCACTGAGCAGGACAGACAGCTCCTGCCACATCCATTCATGAAAAAGGCTCGTCCTCGCCCTCCTCCTCCCCCCGCGCCGCCAGACAGCGCCGAGGAGCCATTTTGGAATTTTAATTGGAAACATTTCCCACCGAGGCTCCCGGAAAAAGGCAGAGAAAGGGGCTCAGCTCCTCCCCTGCCCATCGGGGAGAGCTTAGGAGTAACTTCAAAGCCGCTCCGTGCTGCTACGGATGAGGACGACGGGGAGAGAAGCAGGAATGCAAAGCGAGGGAGCAACGGAGCCCGTGGGGAAACCCCAAACCGGGATGGGATGATGGGATGGGAGACTCGCCTAGGGGAGAGATCGGAGGGCTGAGGGGGTAATGGAATCAACCCCTGTGCTGGCCCCCCACCATGTTTTTGAAGGAGGCGTGTCCGGGCTGCGCAGCCCTGAGGACTCGTTCCCAAATACCTGCCTGTCCCCCTGCCACGCCACCCCACCCCACCACCAAGGGCTTCCCCCGCTCCCCAAAAAGGGTCTATTAAGGAACAGACGTGTTTTTTAAAGAGCCGCAAGTGGCAACTTTCTTGACCACTCTCCCCCCACACACGCTCCCCCGCTCTCCTGTTATTCCTGCCTCAAAGCCGCCACCCAGCGACCGGATTGGGAGCACTGGGAGGATGGGAAGGGTCCCAGCAGCCCAGCTGAGGGTTCTGCTCAGCCCGCTGCGATCTTTCAAAACGGCAAAAAACACCCAAAAAAACAAAGCCCCCAAAGCACCCGCAGCCCTCACGGAGGGGCGAGTGCTGGGCTCGGCTCCCCGCTCCCCATCGCTCTGCCCCGGGGGAGCAGCAGGGCTGCGCCCTCCCAGACGCGCGGCATCGCCTGGCAAAGGGGGAGGAAAACGCAAGCGCTCGCTTTTTGGCTGTGGAGGGAGATAAAATAAAAATATGGGAAGGCTCTCCTGCCCCCTAAAATCCGGCCATCCCTTCCGTAGGGGCTGGAGAGGAGCCTGGCGCCGGCGCGGGGAACCCCCGCAAGGCTCCCTCCGGGGAGCGGAGGCGAGGGGCGTCCGAGGCTGCCCAGCCCGGGTCTGCATGGGACGGGGCAGCGCTGGAGGGGCCGCGCCGGCGGCAGGGCTGGGGGGTCCTCCCGCCGCTACGGGGGAGGCGACGCAGGAAGAAGCGGGGCGCTCCCGGCCGCTTCCAGCCTGCGACCATTTTGTGCGGGGGATTAAAGAGGGATGCAGAGGAGGGGGAAAAAAATATAGAGAAAAATAAAAATAAATTGGCAGAGAGGATGAGGGAAGGAAGCAAAACAAGCCAGCCACCTCCGTCCGGCCAGGGGATGAGCACTCCGGGGATGCAGCGGCCGGCGAGGGGCTGGGCAAGGGGACACGGACATGGGCTGCGGAACGGGGCAGGAAGGAGGGCGAGGGGCACCTCACCTTTCAGGTAATAGGCTTTGCAGCCGTCGTCGCGCAGCTTCTGGAGCAGGAGCCCCAGGACGGAGGTGGCAGCACCGCTGTCCTGCCAGTCGGCGGTGGCCTCGTCGTAGAGCAGCACGGTATCGGCCTTGCAGCGCTTAACGAAGCGCTCCTTGTCCTCGTGGTTGGGAATGATGGAGCGGATGGGCAGGTTGCCCTTCTTGAGGCGGCGCAGCATGAGCCCGGGGATGGCCAGGTTGATGGCCGTCTCGATGTGCGAGCTCTCGAAGAGCTCGTGGGGGCGGCAGTCGAGCAGCAGCAGCGAGCGGCCGCCGCCCGACTCCAGCTCCTCCTGCAGCCACTCCGCGCTCTTGCACGGCATCGCCGCAGCCATGGGCGCCCGCGGGGAGCTCCCCCAGACCTGCGTTTTCATGGGGCTCGGCAGCGGCGGCC
>VZTN01013648.1:3970-77307 GCA_013400515.1 Erpornis zantholeuca | reverse complement strand
GAGCTGCCCCCAGACCCGCCCCCAGACCCCTCCGCCGGACCTCGGGCTAAAGTTTAATAAAAAGGTCAGGCAGCGAAGTGATCCAGCCCACGGGCCGGCAGGTGTGGAGGCCCGCGTGGGTTTTGAGTGGGTCGTGCCCAGGCCTGTTTGGTCTTTGACAGGAACTCACAGTTCCAAAATAAAATCGACTGAGACTCATTAAGCCTCCGCATTCCCTTTCGTTCTCAGAATGAGCTACAACATAGATGTTTTTATCTGTGCATCCTTGTTTATTTTTAGAGTATCTTCCCTGTTGGTATCCACTACTATAAATACAAAGCTTTTGTGCTGCAACCCTAACATTTCAAGACAAGAATGTAACTGGAGGCACCCTTTGGTTTCCTTCCATCTTTTACATTCCTTTTCATGTGAATCAGTCCTCTGGTACCAGAAGTTTTCCGTGCCTCACACAAACTGTTCCTGTTACAAAATAGATTTGATCTTTCTCTTTTTAATGAGCAGTATGACATTAAAAACGTGGTTCTGTATGAGCCACTTCTACTGCAGTCTATTTTCACCATGCAGACAGTCAAACATTGGTGGATTGCTCACAGAGGTTGTGCAATCTCCATCCTTGCTGGTTTTCAAGATCCAACTCGACGCATCTCCAGGTAACCTGGCCTGACCCTGGGGTTGACCCAGCTTTCAGCCAGAGGTTTGACTGGAGCTCTGCTGTTGTCCCTTCTCACATGGGTTATCCTACAAACCCTTGCTCTCCAAACTCTTTTGAGCATGAGTGGGAACCATTCATTCTCTCCAGTCTGGGACAGATGAACAATTCCTTTTTTTCTCTCCCTAACTTCTCATGTCTTTAGCATCTTAATATGAACTTTGTCAGCACACACCGTTTTGAAGGGAAGAGGCAGGGTCTGTTTCACCAGCAGATTCCCAGGCTCAGTGACCTGACTAGGTCTCCTCAGGTTTTTTTTCCCAGCTGGCTGAATTTCAAGAACTGGGCTGTATCTTGTGTAACAGGAAAGATATTGCTCTTAAAACACTCCCCCACACGCAAACAAACACGTGCACACACAGAGGCTTAGTTGTAATGTTGTTGAAAACTGTGCTGTTCAAATTACATTGTCTCTAGGCAAAACTTCTAATTGATTTGTATTGAAAGACAGTTTTCTTCCAGTCAAAATCTGCTTTTCTGAAAGCCGAGATCTACTACTGAAACCATTACAGAGCCACTGTCTCCTTGATGGTCTTTTATATACCCTCAACACATAAAATATCCCAAGAGGGCTGCATTCCTGTGCCTTTAGTACAAAAGCAGCACTCAAATATGCAGGGGTCCCTGCCTCCTTTTAGTCTAATTCCTAAGGCTGGATCCTAATGAAAATACCGACTTCAGACAGCATTTGAGCACATGCTTAACTTTGAGCACAACAAGCATCTCATTGCAAAACACTCCGTGATTTCAGCGGGACTGTGCTCTGAACCATTCATGGATTTCATTGGCATCAGCAAAATAAATGTCTTGTTCTACATCGCATTTTTTGTGACTCAAGTGTGCCCAAGAAAGCGGAACAGCAGAAGCTGTCCACTTCCCCTTGCCCAGTTTATTTTTACCACTGGTTGCTGTGGGAAGCTATTGTGATTCAGTGTGGCAGTAGGAAGTTCCTAACACTGCCCTTTGCAGCAGAGGATGTTGAGGTTCTTATGCAAGCCACAGGCACAGTGAAAATAGCTGACCTTTCAGAATGTTTATCGAAGCACCTTCAATTCACAAGGGGAACAGCAGCGGCTTGTGCAAAGAACTAAATTCTGGGTCTAAAGTTCCTGTTGTGCTGAAAACAGACCAGAAATCTTACAGGGATCCTTTTCGGTGCTGCGAGGGAGGCAGGTGTAGCCGCCGGCGTGTGGTCCTGTGAAACCAGAAGAGAAATGTTTCACCTCCATTCTGCGGTCGCATCAGCAACCACATAAGTTTCGGGAGAGGCTCCGGACGCGTCACCTGCAGAGACAAGATCAGATTTCGTCCTGAGAAGAGCCAAAGTAAAATAGTGTCACAGCAGGGTGACATCCTCTGCCTGCCCAGCCAGGACCTGAGGGACATTGGAAGAGCTTCCCTTCGCTTCCTCTTGCTCCGGGCTGCCAGGGATAGGGGTCATCCCGCTGAGCGGCCCTGCCAGCCCGCGGGCAGGGTGGGCACGGGCGGCGCAGGGCGGGCACGGGCGCGGGCAGGGGCAGCGCTCGGTGCCAGTCCGTCGCCGTGCTGCCCTCTGGAGTCAGCCGCTCCAAAGTGCGCCTCCGACAAAGGCACCATCCTGCCGGGCTCCGGGGACTGACGTCCAGGGGGGTTTCTCCCGGCAGAGAAGAAATCCCTGCTCTGCAGAGAGCTGTGGGCATTCCCCCAAATCCCCTGCCACGGAGAAGGCACCTCGAGCCCACAAGGTTTCCTGAGACATGGCTTGCAGGCTGGGGCCAGGACATGGTGTGCCAGCACATCCTTCAGCCCAGCGTGGCTGGCAGGGGCTCAGGGATGGTGATGGTGTTTGTCTCCTCCTGTACGAGGCTTTGCTGATAGGCAGAAGATCAACACATGTCCAGAAATGGGCAGCTTCCAGCTCAGCTCCCAAAAACCCCAAGTGCTGGTGACAAGGACAGCACAAAGTGATAACCACTCTACATGTGGATTCATAAAATCATAGAATATCCTGAGTTGGAAGGGACCCACAAGACCAATGAGCCCAGCTTCTCATTCTGCACAGGACCATCTCAAGAATCCCACCACACGCCCAAGAGCGTTGTCCAAACCCTTCCTGAAGTCCAGCAGGACTGGTGCTGTGACCACTGCCCTGGGAGCCTGGGGATTGCCATCGTCTTCCTGCCATCCTACCAGACCTGACCCTGGGTTTTCAATATGGGTTCTGTGCATCTTTCTGGCTGTTTTTTTGCTGTGGGAAGACTCTCGTCTCCATCAGTCCTTCTACTTGATGCCCAGAGCTGTGGCCAGGCAACATTCCCATGCCCACAGCCTCTTCTTGCTGGTTTGGCTTCAGACTGCTTTTGTCTTCGTCTGTCCCATCTCCCGTGATGCCACTGCAGATGCCAACTTAGGTTCCCCATTCCATCACCACCACCTCTCTTTTCCCAATTTCTCTGGCTGCAGAGCCCACAGGCTGTTTTTATGGTTTAGAAACAAAGACCAGGAATCCTGGCAGAACACAAGGTAAGTGCATCATTAGCAGATGTCTGCCCAAAACCCACTCCAGGCCCTGGCAGTCCCTGCAGAGGCATCGCTCCCAAGGATGTGACTGACCCAACTTTGAGCCACGGGGGGAGGCAAGAGGTGAGTAAAGGGCAGAAGGTGTCACACCCTAATGGGATGCAAGGTACTACCTGCAGCTTAGGTGATGCAGGGGCTCCTAAGGATTTGAAGAGTAAAGCAAATTAGAAGTTGGTCAGAAGTTAATATATATTTTCTTCATTAAAATGAACCTCTGAAAAGCTTTTTTCTTTTTAACATGCACTTTCTCCACAACATTTCACCCCAAAGGATTTTCCTTCCAGTCTCTCCCCCAAAAAATCTGGGCTCTAGCAGCTAAACCTGGATAGGACTTACCTTCTCATCGTTCATCAGCTGTTTGCTACACCTAGTAAGAGATATCAGGTATGATTGGTGGCCCAGATACCAACCCATAAAGCTATTAAGCTCCTTCTAGAAGGAGTCTTCACCTGTCTCAGGTGCCCATGGTCAAATACCCATCAGTGGCAAAAGAGGAAGCATCTTCCTGGACTGGCAGCTTAAAGCAGTGTTTTGTGAGCTGGATTTCAGTTTGGAATTTGCTCAGGTAACCTGGGCCCCCAGGCCAGCTCCTGTTTTGCTCTGTGACGTTAAGTGAAATCAGTTTTGTGTACTGCACTCTTCCCATCTGTAGAATGGGGCTGATACCTTCCATCACCTTTGCAAGCGTTTGGGTGCTAAGGAACCAGGCAGGTGGGCTGGTGTGATGTTAACATCCTTTTGCAGTGCTGAATTTCTGGGACTGAATCACTTTTTTCTATCTTTAAAAAAGACCTTTTTATTTAACTTCAGCTTCCCTTCCTAATTATTTAATGTAGTAGGAGTTATTTTGTCAGGAGAGGGCACTTGATGGTTTACCCATGTTTCATTAATGCATGTAAGAGGTTAACTCCTGGTAGAGAAACAGATGCATGGTTTTAACAGAGAAGGGAAAAAAAAGCCCCAATTTTACTTTCTACTCCTGCACTAATTTGTGACTATTTTTATCAATGTTAACACTGAGCCAGGGTAAAAATACTCCCTAGAAAGTTTAGAATTTACATTTGTCTTCATATATATTCAGCAGAAATCCAGCTCCCCAGCCTCCACACTGCCTAATCTGGACTCATTAACTTCACCCGCCCCCGAGAAAAATGTCAGATGACTTTGGCCTGGCGAAGCCCTTCACCCACAAACACTCAGCAGGAAGGTCCAAGTCTCCTGTCTGCAGCAAACAATCCCCGTGGAGCATCAGCTCTGGCACTGCAGGCATCCAGCTCAGCCATGAGAACACACTCACCCTTCCTAACACAGCCCTGCCTCAGGGCAAAGTCTCCGTTGTTGGGCTCCATCCTGTGACGATGCTGAGCCCTGGAAGCATCTTCCACACAGTAAGGCACATGGATGGGGGCTGGGGAAGAAGCACCACAAGGAGAAGCCTTCGTGGAGCATCCCATGAAGCACAAGGCAGCCAGGTCCTGGGACGGTGCCATTTTTCTTCTATTCAATGGATATAACATTTGACTCTCCGAGATGCCCTTTTGCTGCACAGCTGGAGACTTTCATGTCAATGTGTCAATGAACTCTGCTCCAAAGACCACAGACTTGTTCTCTGGCAGGTTCCTGCAGAAGAAGCAAACCATCCTCTCCCTGTGCAAAAACCAGAAGGCACATGCAGTGTCTGGGCAGCCCAGGGCCGTTACCATCTCACAGCAGTCACAGCAGCCCAGAAGGCTGAGGCTGCAGGTCCCTCTGAAGAGTATCCAGTCCATTTGGACACTCACAGCAGCATCTCTTAGGGCAAGTACTGCACCCACTATTGGGTGTGCCAATATCTCCAAGGATGGAGGCTCCACACCTCCGGGCAAGCTGGTACAGCATTTGACCACCCTCACAGTGAAAGTGAACTGATGTGTCCTCTGCTTCAGTTTGTTCCCACTGCCCTCACTGGCCACCCAGGAAAAGTCAGGCTCCACTTTCAGAGTCTGAGGAAACCCCTGCATTTTTACAGAAAGGGATGTGTTTTCTATGAAACCCAGGAGAGAAAGGGGGCTCATGTTTAAGCAGGAGCCAAGATCCCAGAGGCTCCACCAGCAAGGGAGGACAGCTCCAATCTAATTAAACTGGGAAGCAACACCATTTCCCTTCTTCCTTGCCTCACTTCCTGGGCTCCAAGCTCGTTCCAGAGGAAGAACTTGGAGCCCAGGAACCAGGTCTCAGGGAACAGTCTGGTACCTTCCCAACCCACCACTGGCTTAATTTTGTGATGCTGGGCAGGTCCCTTCCCTCTGTTTGTGTCCTGCTTCCCAAGCCTTGAAATGGGATTTAAGTTCCTTCATGCATAATATTTAAGATTATTTATCCTTTTAGCAGTGAGTTTTAAATGAGGAGGTCTGGAAGCCATGTGTCACTACCCTTAGAAAATGCCCCAGTGCAGAGGACCAGAGGAGGGGAAAGCTCCAAAGCTTCCCTTGGCATGAGACTCTCCAGAGTCTGTCACTGCAATGATGGAGCAGGACAGGATATTTATGGGACTTAAGAAGCCAATAAGGTCTAATCTCGAGCCTGTCTCAGGCATGTGTTGGACACAGCCTGCACAGCGTGGAGTTCAGTACAGACCTCCATATCCCATTTCTAAGCATTCCTCCTTTTGTGTGCCAGAAAAGCCCTTCCTCCTTAGAGAAGAGTCAAGCACGAGAGGGATGGCCCAAGACATGGAGTGCAGGTGCTGTTGGTGCTACCTGAGCCCTGGCCCTCAGCTCTGCTCGGCTCCATGGCCTCCCTGGCCCCCAGATCCAGCACCTCGCCTGCCCCTCGCACACATCGGTTCCTCTCCAGGCGGACAGGCTCTTTGCAAGAAGCAATTTCCTGCAAAGGAAGATTTTTTCCCAAGGAGGCTAAGTGTGGAGCTTCCTGGTGCAGGCTTTTCATGGGAAACCATTGTGAAAGCAGCTTTGCCACCCATCAGGAAGAGCTGTCTCTGAGCAGGCTGCACCCAGCTCTGTGTCCCCAGCCCAGCTTCCCAGTACATGCCCAAGGGGTGAGTTTTGTGCCCCTCACTCGCCTCCCACAAGCTGCTGCTGGGATGCTGACTTGGGGCAGGGGAAGCAGCTGCATGGTGAAGATCAGGACTGGGTGCAGGCAGTGCAGAGCCTCCCAGGGAAGGTTCTGCATGGCCTCTCCAGTGCCCAGCCTGTCCCTCTGGTGGGAGAAGTTGTGGGACAAGGTGAAAGAAGCTCAAGAAGGTGAGAGGAGACATAAGATTTCACCAAACTTTGGCTCACCAGCTTTTGCATTCTCCATCTTTGCTGCTGGGTCTGATTTCACACAGTGCCACCAACTACCATGACAGGCTTCTCCCCACATGGAGCTGGGTAGTCACTGCTCCTCAGCCTGGTTCTGGCAGGCACCTGGGTTTCTGTGTGCTCCTCTGAAATGCAAACCCTGCCAGGACTTCTCCCCACTGCTGCAAGGGTGGGGCAGCCCAGCTCAGCCTTGCCACAGTAGAACCAGGGCAGTCCCAGTGGCTTTGGCAATGCTGCCTGGGATTTACACCAGAGCACATCAGAGGCAGCCTCAGCACCGTGGCAGTGCCCCACAGCCCAGTGAAACTCCAAAATGCACCAATTAAACCCTCAGCCAACACAGACACTGGGGCAGCAGGTTGCATTGTGCTGCTGCTTCTCACCATGGGTGGCTTTAAAGTCAATTGTTCATATCCTTTTATTCCAATGAGCTGTGCAGGTCTCCCAGCCAGTGCATGTTCCCCACAATGCTGCTTTTCATCCATGGAATTGGTCTGGTTTGGGTGTATTTGGTGGCTATGGATGGACAGGTACCTCAGGCTCCTGCCCTGCTTTGAGCTCTCACCACATGTGCTGTGGCAGCACTGCTCCCACATGGACAAGTTCTGCTGGACATCTGTGCAGATGCTCCAGTTCCAGAGGTTTTTCCTTGCACCAAATTCTCTGGTTTCGCAACCACTCGCTGCAATTAAAATAAAACTGAACAACTCCCAGGAAGCCATTTCCGTGAAGCATTTCAGGAGCAAGGGGATGGTTCCTCTTTCAGAGCATCAAAAAACAACTTCTATTTTCCTCCCAGTGTTAGCAATGTTCAGCTGAGCCTTGTTCTTTTTCCCCCAAAAAAAGTTTAGTTTCCAGGAAACAGGACTTTATTTTGAACACAAAGAATCTCTTCAGCCAGCTTGAGACTCTTGGGTACACTCATGACTTTTGAATACTTATATATGTCCTACAAGAACATGACCCAATATAGAGGGAACTGAACCAGGTCTCAGGGAGCAGTCTGGTACCTTCCCAACCCACCACTGGCTTAATTTTGTGATGCTGGGCAGGTCCCTTCCCTCTGTTTGTGTCCTGCTTCCCAAGCCTTGAAATGGGATTTAAGTTCCTTCATGCAGCACTTTGCTGGACCTCAGAGCTGGCAAGAAGTATGTGAAACACTCACAAGGTGCCAATCCAGTTTCCACCAGTGGCAGCAGTGCTTGATCAAAAAGGATGAATCAAAACCTCCTATCTCCTTCTCCCTTGGCCTGCTGGCAATGCTCTTCTTAACCCAGCCCATGATGTTGCTGCCTGAAAGAAAGCAGTACTGGTTCATGGTCAGCTTGTTGTCCACCAGGACCCCCCAGGTCTTTACCTGTAAAGTTGTTTTCGAGCTGGCTGGCCCCCAGTTTTTACTGGTGAGTGGGGTTATTCCTCCTCAGGGGCAGGAGTTCCTATTTCCTTTGTTGGACTTCATAAAGCTCCTCTTTGCTCATTGAGGTCCTTGTGAATGGCACCCTGGAACTTGCAAAGCCAGGGGAGCAAAGAGAGCTCAAAGCATTTAATAGCTCAAGTGGTGGATCTGGGAGAAAAGGATGGGGTTGGAGATACACATCACTGCCCTTCTGACCACTGCCCACAACAGAGGGGGTACACCAGTCTGGGGACACCCAGGGCACAAGGAAAGGGGGATCCTGCGAGCAGCTGGTGCCATCTCAGTACACGCTGTGCCTGCGTGTCACCGTTCCTTCCCTCACCATCTGACAAGCAAGCAAGCAGTGCTCAGGGAAAGAGGTGACCAGGCAAATTTAAGCAAAGACATCCCAGGGAATGAGTCACTGGCTCTGCGTAAGAAGCCAGACTCCGCTCCGGAGGGAGAAGGGCAGCAGGAGAAAGGAACACTCCCGGGAGATGGCTGCAGGGTGATTAAAAGGCTTTCACTTGGACCTTGCATTGGAGACCCCCCAAGCCGTGGCAGCAGAGTGTGAGAGCAGAGCTCTGGGTGTGCCCACAGAGCAGCTGCTGCCCATGGGGACGTGGCAGTGGGAGCTCAGCTCCTCAGGGAAGCTGCTCCCAGGAGCCAGAGAAATCACCCACCCAACCCAACCTTTTCTCAGAAAAGGCTTGGCTCTGGTGGTGACATTTCTCATGGGAAATGTTATTTCCTTGAAAACCTCGGGTATTCAGGTCAACTAAAAGCTTTTAGCACAGTGGCATCAGACACACTGAGCTGGTTGAGTCAGAAGGTAATTTCCAATACATGTAAGGCAACTTCCGAGGACCAGAGTGCTTCATCACTGTGTTTTCCTGGTGACAGCTTCAGTTGTTTTGCTTCTAAGAATCAGCCTTTTGTTTACTGTTTTAGCTTATTTCCTCATGGAAAGCCTTTCATTTACTCCCCAACATTACCTGTATCTTTTAATCTGAGAAGATGAAGGAGGTGGAAGAGGAACAGCTCTTCAGCAGTGGGGCCAGTGTGCCAGAAATGGAATATTTTTTTTAGCTGTTCATAAAGATAATGAGAGATGAAAAGGTTGTGTTGGGAGGGGAATCTTCTCTAGTTGGAAATCACGAAATACAAGAGCGCTGCTGTCTCTTCTGCTGGGGCCCTGACATTTCTGATCTTATTGCTCCCAGGGTTTGTCCTATGGAGCAGATGCCCCAGAAGGGCAGCCAAGGTGGATGGGAGAGAACCTGCCAAGGGACTCAACCCATCCTAGAGGGGCTGCAAGGCCTCAAAGAGAGAAGAAAATCTGGCTGGAGAAAAAAATCTCAGAGCCCAGACTTGTTGGGTGAAAGGTGTTGGAAATGCAAATCATTAATTTAAAGAACTGGGCCAGGAACCAGGGGTGCCAGGCTGAGCTGTTATCTGCTGCATCAGCTGCGAGCCTGGCTCGGGATTTCAAAATAAAATTAGACTTGCAGTATATGTCTTTAAATATTTAAATTACTTTCAGTAATTCATATGGTGACATTTAAACAAAGTACACCAAGCAAACGGCTCCCAGTGCTAAAAGGAAATGTTTGCAGGTAATAATATTTAATTTAAAAGGGAACAGCTGATATCAAGGCAGAATCTTAATGCTGAATCCAACCTACATTTCTCTCTCAGCCAAGCAGGAAAGAATAAATCCCCAGGCCTGCGAATGGTTAAACATGCAGAGTGGTGTGATTGAAGTGCTGGTCACAGACACCCCAAAGAGCTGTGAATTATGTGGGTGCCCAAATAATTGCAGGATCGGGGCTGCTGTGCAGAGCAGCTTTGTGTGCTCCCAGAGGTGAGGACAAGCAGCTTCATGCTGGGAGGTGAGGACCACAGGGGCTTGGTGATGCCAGCCCCTCCTGCCACACTCACCTGCCCTCCCACATCCTTCCTGGGCTCTTTGCTGTGAGTCTGTTCCAGAACTAAAGGGAAAATCCATCCTGGGTGCAAATAAGCAAAACTCAACCAAGTCAACTCACACACAGGCAGCTTCGCCATGGTGCTGCCGGCCAATTTGGAGAGCTTAGCTGGGTCTGTTACATCAGTCACACTGGATTTCATAACATCAGACATTTCAATGAGGGTGACTCATTCTCTCTTGAAGTGTATTGTATGTATGAGCAAAGATGATTAACTTTTGCTGAATGGTATGATTTCTGGGATGGGAACTGCTATTAATTAGGAGCGGATCTCAGATGTTCACAAACCCTGTTTTCATGGCCTACTTTGTATATTTTTCTCCATTCTACTTGTTTTTTTAGCTCAGGATAAATATTAAAGTGCTCTTCCCTGCTATCTGGCACTAAAGCAGCCAGATGTCCAGCAAAGGCATCTGACTTTCATAGTCAGGCACGGCCCAGGGCTCAGTTCCTGTGGCCAAGGTTCAGCCACTTGCCCTAAAAAGCTCAGTTTTCACATTAAAAGCAAACAAAACAAAATAAAAGGGAGCTTCCAGCCAGCACAAGTGCAGCAGATAAAGGACTGAGGGAGGTAAAATAAGCACAAGTGGCTCAGAGTGTAAAATCCAAAGAATTATCCTTTCTCAGCCTCCCCCCAAATTTTCTTTATCCAAAGCAAGTTGGAGGTTTATGCTAATCTCGTGCTTCTGGCTGTTGGGGGTTGAGCTTTGGGGGTCAACAACACCAAGGATCCTTGGGATAAAGAGTTTGCCAAGTTCAGGGAGAAAAATACCCTTTCAACTGTACTGGCTACAAAGCTGGACAATTTACCAGGATAAGGGTCAGGGTGTTCAGTGGCTTCAACCACATCTGCAGCACTCAGCACTGTGGTCCTGCAGGAAGTGCCTGGAGACATTAAGACCAGCCACCTTGGAAAAGCCGAAGGAGGCAGGCATGGGATGGGATGGAGTTGTCCTTCCCCAGCCCAGGCAGTGCTGGGGGGATGCCAAGGAGCAGGAGGCTGAAGCTGGGGTCCAGGCAGGTCAGTGTTTAACAGCCAGGCTATTCAGTGGCACTTTGCCACCACTTCATGATTCCCAGTATCTCCACTGGGATGACAAGGTCTCCTCCCAGACCCAGCCTATCAGCTCCCTCTGGTCCTATCCCATGGCACTGGCAGTGAGCAAGACAACATCCCGCAGAGCCAAACATCCCACCCTGCTCCAGCTCCATTGCTGTGGGCAGTAAAACAGCCCTGGGCATAGACAAAATGTGGTCAGTCCCTCTGCCTGGCCAGCAAGGAGCTGGGGGAAGTGTTCTGTTGTTGGTTCCTGGGGAGACACCACCGTGAAAGTTAATTGGGACTTCCAGAGAGGGAAAGGAAGGGTCAGGCTCAGCCTGGTATTCTACCAGCAAGGATGAGGTTCATGTGCTTTGCCCAGTACCCCATCCCTATGCCCCCTGCAGCACTTACAGCACTCCACAAATGTCAGGCAGGGACTGTGGGCAGCAGTTATGCAAACAAAGGTCACTGGATCCACGCTTTTCCCTTCCATCAGCTGAGGCTGCTTGAAGCTCCTGGGCACAGGCTGGAGAGCTGGTCCTGCTCCACAGCAGGCGGTGATGAGGAGCATGAGCAAACACAAGAAAAGCAATTGTTTGCAGTTAATCAAGACAAGAAGAGATTTATTTTTTTTTTTAATTAAAACTCAGGGCTGGGCATTTCAGCACAAATGGGGGGTGAGCAGTGAAAGTGCCCATGTGAGCCCTAACCTGGGGGGCTTTGGAAACTTTTGGGGCAGTGACCTGCTCTGCTCCACTCCTCCCGCTTGTCAGGCAGCAGGCAGAGGCAGGCAGCTCGGGGTGACCTGCCCTGGCTCAGGCACTGCACCCAGGCTGGTGGCAGCAGACCTGGAAGCACCTGCTGCCCAAGCTCCCCTGTAACCACCGCAGCTCCCAGGCTCACTCTGGAGGAGCTGGGAGGTGTGGGAGCATCAGAAGGCTTCTCCTTCCAGACTCAACGGTGAGGAATGTGCACTCGAAACAGAGATAGGACTGGTTTCACTTCTCCTGCACACCAAATCCTCCCATGAGTCTCTTTGAGATAAAGTGGCATCTAGGGGTAGGAAAACCCCACAATTTGCCTAAATTTTGCACCCATAAAACGCCACTGGCAGATCGAAGTGTGGATGTATGATTCAGGCACAAGTCTGGGATGTGTGAGCCGCTGCCCGAACTCCAGGCGTGCAACAAAGGCTGAGGCACGCAACACCGAGGGTTTCCTTGGAGACTGACACAGAAGGGGCTTCTCCTCCAGAAGCACTTTCTCCCTGCCTTACCAGGCAAAGCAACATCCCTAAATCCCATCCCTACCAGGAGAGCCGGCAGGGCTCCACTGCGCCACTGGAGGAAGGGGCAGTGCTGAGAGCCTGGAGGGGGGTTTTCCTCATCCCTGAGTAGTTTTCCTGTTTCGCAACTCACTCGTGCTTCTAAAAATGTTTGCTGGAGCAACAGTCTCTAAGGCGATTTCCATAACAATGGGTGCAGAAGAACGATCCATGCTGCTGGAGTGATTTGCTCGCTCTCACGCTTGCTGAGACCCAGGCACACCGCAAGTCCAGCAGCGAGATGTTAGTGTGAATGAGACAAAAAGAGATTTTGACTGAATTGCTCTCAGCAGCTGCTGGAAAGCTCCCCGGAGGCCCTGCTGTCCATGGCCCGGCCGAGGGGCACGGGCAGGCTCTCTGCCTTGCCCCGGACCATTGCCACACCGCTGGAGTCTGCAGGCACAGAAACGCCCACGGCAAAGGTACAAAACCACAGAAAGCGCTTCCACACCTTTGCCACTGGTGTGTCACCTCTGCCCAGCAAACACACGCCGGACAGGCTCCCGCAGAGGGGCACGGCCCGGCAGCAGCAGCTGCAGTCTGACACCAGCCAAAGCTCCTGTTCGTCGTCCTTAAAAGGCCCTAAGTTACACAAAGCCCCCCACGTCTTTCTCTCTTATCTCACAATTCTGGGTGCTCAGCCCCAGCCAAAACTAACCAGGCCTGCTCCTTCCCCACATCTTTTCCAGCTGACCCATTAAAATCAACACTCAGCCACTGCCTCCACTTTGGATCGCTCACATCCTGCTACTACAGCTTTGTTTAAATCTGTGCAGAGCTCAACCTGTTGTCAGACAGACACTAATTTGTGTGTTTCTAATTATTTGTTTCCATCTTAAAACCTGTTTTTCAGCAGATTGCAGCTTTATTTTAATACATGCTTGGCTAGAGCTTGATATACTGGTTGCCAGTAACCTAGACACAAATGGGATCGCATTGCACAGGGGGAGCAGGGGGAGAAAAGAGACTGACTTAAACTGAATTAAGAGCCTGTTCATAGAAATGAATTAAGCAAAATTGTGAAACAAGCAGCAGTGTTGCATTGCAGAAGACTCTTTCAGTATTCCTGTTTCTACCTCTCCAAACAAGATGAACCTCTGCATTCACAAAAGGGCATTTGAAACATCTCCTTACACAAACGCTTTGACCATGTTTTTTTTATGTGATTAAAGCTCTTAAACTTAGGGTTAATCCTTTTTATACTCACATGGTTGGTGTTGAAAATTAGCTCATCAGTGGGTGACCAAACCAGATTCAATCTCCAACTGCTTTCCCAGGATGTGAATGCAGACAGTCAAGCACTGTCCTCAGCCCCTTCATTCAAGCAACACCAACAGCCTTTTCCTCTTCCAGGAGCAGGCTGGGCCCTTTGTTTCTTGGTCATTTTCACACAAGTCTTCAGAGGGCAGGAGAAGGAGCTGAGGTGCTGCTCTGAGGCAGCTGACACAGCACCACCAGTGCTCTGGGACCTGCCTTGCTTCATTCTTTCTCTGTAGGTCTTTCTCCTTTGCTGAGGATTTTGGGATCTCTGATGTAAAATGCAGTTAAGGAGACTGAAGCAATTAAACAAAAAGAAAACCATATGTTATGTACTGGGAAATACTGACTTTTTAGTGGAGGTCATGTTCTGCACTGCCCTGATTGAAGCTGCTTGCGAGAGTCTCACCTGTGGCTTCTCCTCTCCAGCTCCCTGCCTTTCCCTGGGTGTGGGAAAATGCAGCAAGAGCATCCCATAGACAAGAAGGCTTGAGTTCCCCAGCCCAGGGATTGTGAGTTGCCCACCAGGGCAGGCAGGAGCCACATGAGGAGTGGCAATGTGCATCCAGCAGCACACTGTCTCCCCAGCATAGCCTGACTGCTGGCTGTCTCCACAGTCGGCCACAGAGGGAGAGCAAAATCCTTGTGCAGCTCTTTCCAGCAGTGAAGAAACTCCAAGGACATTAATTTCTCTGCAGGCTTTTTGTCAGCAAAGGGACTCAGAAAGCTGATGCAACCGATGGGGTGTGAGGATGTACTTCCAAGGAGGAATCAACTGCTAAAGGGAATCAGGTTTTCTGTTGTCAAAGTGGCCTGGGACTTTGGAGGAGACACCAGGCTGAGGGCACAGCCCAGAGTAGCTGGTTAATTTTGCTTCTGGTGTGCAGAGGGCCAGCTGGGAAGCTCACAGTGTGCAGCATCTCCAGATGAACACCAGCAACCTCCTCCCTCCGGCAGATCGTGGATTCTGTGGGACACATGGGCCAAAGCAGTCATTCCATGAGTGCCAAGCAGCATGGAGGTCACCTGGGAAAAGGCCTTTGCCAGGCCAAATTTTGGGGGTGGCCTCCTGGTTTTGTCCTTGCAGAGGAGCATCTCATCCAGACATGTAAACTCAGCCAGCAGGGATGGAGAGGGTCCATCACCTCCTTGCAGCCCTTCCCTATTTCCACCCAAAGACATTTTTGGTGAGCTTCTACTCCTTTTTTTATGCTAAAAAGGAAAGAAAAGAGGAAGATACGCACTTGATGTTAAGGAAATCTAACAGAGCGTGCAGCAATCCAACTGCTCAGACACATATGCCTCCTTCCTTCTGCTCCATACCAGCGAGGCTGTGCCATATTTAGATCTGGCTCCATCTCTCACAAACTTGACCAACTGTTCCTCCACAGTGTCATCTTTGCTTGTTTACCCCCAAACTGTTCACTGAAATCTTCAATTTGGTGAGGGGAAAATAATAATAATAATAATTTTTTTTAAAAATTGTTTTATTTTTAATGACAGGAAAGGCACTAAATGCCAAGAAAGGCAGATCATAACAGTGGTGGGTAAAGAGGTGGAAAGATCCCTTGGTGAGTCATCATTTCCATCAGAGACCTCCCGTGTGAGGAGGCAGACGCATTTCCTAGAAATTGCTGTGCTGTGGCTGGGCCAGCCCCGTGCTGACTGCCAGGGCAGCGTCTGGCCAGCCGAGTCATCGGCCCTGGGATGCTCCCACAAGTGTGTGCTCCCACAGGAGCGGCCCTGGGATGCTCCCACAAGTGTGTGCTCCCACAGGAGCGGCCCTGGGATGCTCCCACAAGTGTGTGCTCCCACAGGAGTGGCCCTGGGATGCTCCCACAAGTGTGTGCTCCCACAGGAGCGGCAGGTTCAGTGACCACACATGAAGGCAGGCACAGAGCTGTGGCCACGCTGGGGTTGCCAGGGTGTAACTCCTCCAAGGAGCTGCTCCATGCAGAGCACTGGGTAAAGGGGTAACAGCATCCCCGAGGGAAAGGCTGAAAGTACAGCTTTGTTACAAGTAGGAAACATGGGAAAGAGCAGAGAGCATTTCCCTACCTTCCTCATTGTGCCAAACCATGGCAAGTTCAGCCCAGTATTTGGGCATCAGCATTGGGACAGGAGTCAGGCAGAGATGGTCTTGCTCCACACTTTCAGGCATGGTTGTGTCACATGAGGCAGAGGTGAGCCCTTGTCCTCCTGCACACAGTGAGAAGCCTTGGAGACTTCTCACTGAACATCCACACCTCTTCCTGGTTTTCCTTTGATGTCAAGGCAGTGCTGTCTACTGGAGGGCCTGGTGACAGGTGACAGCCTGTCCTGCAGCCTTGCAGGATGCTGCAGCACAGCACCCCCCACACCAGCCATGGGCCTTGTGTACAAAACTTTCTCACACTCAAGGCAGATTTTACGGAGTTAAGAGCATTTTCTTGGCTTGCTGTGCTGGTGGAAGAGCGACTTGCAGCACAGCAGATGGATAAAATTCTAATTTGGGTTTCACATGATTTATATAAATAGGCTTAGACGAGGTTGCGCAGAGATGGCGCAGTCATCTGCCAGCCTTGCTCTGTTTACCTTGAGACCCTCTCCTCCCCCTGTTAATGAGCTCCCCAGCAGTGTCTCATGCTCTGGCAGTAACAAGTCACCTCAGTCGTGTCACCTCCTGCCAACATCACAGCTCAAGGCTGTGCTCCCAGCAAGGCAAAGCAGCCTCCTGCCACCCCTCCTGGCCGGGCACAGCTTTTATGCTCATGCCTCAAACCCGGAGACAAATTGTCAGGGAGCACACCAGAACCACAACTCCCGTGGTTGGCTCAGGAGATTGGGGGAGGGTATGGACCACCCTGCTTCCTGCCCAGATGAGTGGGAACAAGAATGGGGCTCCCCCAGCCCCTGCTCACTCATAGGACACCAAGTTCTGCTGGGGCCTGTCCCCAAGGGTGGGTGACTCAGAGTGAAGGGACACCAGTGGCCCCACTGCCACCCTCATGAAAATGACAGTAGCTTCCCCTCCTCCTTCTCCCCACTTAGTGCATCACCAAGGAGCCTTCACCACATCCTGATGAAAGTCATTAAGCACTTCTTTGTTGGGTTTTGTTAAAAACCCCTGCCTCATCTCCTCCACTGCTCCTCTATCCCTCAAAGGGTGACATGAGCTGGTGGCTGCTCCTAAGAAGGGGACAAAGGTCTGGCTCCAGCATGCATCTGCTGAACATCTCCATCACACGTGTATTGTCTCCTAGAAATCAAATGTGATGTGATCCCAGCAGAAAAAAAGTGGAAAACAAAGCTGTTGATTTCTTCATTTGGTCACCAGAAGCTGGATATGTAACAGCTGCATCTTCTCAGTGTCAGGGGTCACTCATGCCTGGTGCAGAGGACAGAGGCAGGGCTCTGCTTTTAGCACACACTGACCCCCAGATAGGCCAAGGTCTGAGATGCAGGAGCAATCAGAGCAAAAATGCCAAGTCTGGGCTGAAATGGGAAGTGGGACACAAGTTTCTTCAGTCTGAAGGCCAAAAGCCAGACAGCCAAACAGAATGACACTTCTTCCTGTGGGCCCAAAGCAACCCAATCCAACACTTTGTCAAGTAACACCTCTGCATTTGAGTGCCTTTGGCTCTGGCAAAATGATCATTATTACAAAGTGGATGCATAGTTTGAGGCGGAAAATGATGGAAACATCATTAAACTAGCCCAGAGTTAGTCTGCCTGCATCCTCATTCTTACCTGATTTTTTACAGAAACAAGGTTTACACAGCCACACCACCCCTGCACCCCCACTCTCCTTTTTGGACACTTTCAGCCACACGGTACAGGGGCTCCCAGTTATTATGGGAATGTAAGTATTGTGAAGTTTGGGGGTAGATGGGAAGGTGATGGTGTGTGTTTGGCTTTTTCTGGCCAGTGAAAGCTCACGCACGTCCTTTACTCCACAACACAAACCCATCGGAAACCAGGCTTTGCTGGTTTCCGCCGCTCGTGGAACAAGTTGTATTATTTGTATAATTGTATCCTAGGAGCTCTAGTTTCTGTCCTGCATAGTCCCTGGCATGAGCAGTATTTTCCATGGTCAGCCTAGAAGGAGGGAGCAGACTTTAACCCCCTCAGCGCAAAGAGCAGATTCCCACATCAGGTTATTTCCATGCAACCTTCCCTGTGAGAAAAAAAGCCTTCCTAGGATCAGGGCACATGCAGAGAAATCCAGGGCTTGCCTCTAGGAGAGGTGCAGGTGCCTTGGGAGCAGTTGGGGATGCTCCTGGGGGGCTGCTTGAGTCTTCACAGCTCCTACAGTCAGTACCTTACTCAAACCCCACCTTCAGCCTGGCCACTGCCAAAACTCTCTGATTCAGCCTCTCTTTCCAGGTATGAATCATAAACCAGCTGAGATAAGGCACAGGTCACCAAACATAGGAAGAAAAATTGATTTCTCAAGGGCCAAAGCAGATAAGCCCCTATGATTTGATAGTTTCCCTGCTTGTGCATCTGTGCTGGAGGAGCGAAGTGATGTTACACTGGCAGTTGGGAACATGTTTGCCCAAGGAGATGCCAGCAGAGCCAGGTCCCTGCTATGGGCTACTGTGGAAGATAAGAGGAGCTTCATTGGGCACCTCTGGCTTGAGATGAGCAGGCCAAGGCTTTGCAGAAGCGACACAAGGCTTGGAGCTTCTTGGGATCTGAGTCTGGCACATGCTGAAGTCGAGAAGGGGAGGTCTTTAGGGAGATCACAGCCATCCCAGAGCACAGCCCCCCTAGTCCTTGTTGTCCAAGTTCATCACTAAGGTCCTTCTTAGCCAGCCTGAGCCACATCAACCACCATTCCCACCCCTACTTCTTCCTGTTTTCTGAGATCCACCCCTAATTATGGGCAGCAGAGAGAAGGAAAGAAGCACAGAAAGGCTAGAGATTCAAGTCCAAAAGCGGTGTGATGCTGGGACACCAGCAATTCCTGAGAGAGCCACAAATGTCCTGAAGATGAGGGCTAGGAGAGATGTAAGGTGCAGGACCAGATGGTCCATGGAGCCCCCCACCATCAGCACCTCTCAGGGCTCAGAGCCATGCTGGGCTCTTTGGAGTGTGGGTTGTGGCCTGTGGGGGCCTAAAAAGCTGGACCATGAAACTTCCGTTCAGCTTGGAGGGTCAGTTTGTGCTGCCCTGGGAAAGAAGAGCAAGTGGCAGGTTCAGGGCACTGCCAGCAGCTGGGCAGAGTGCTCCTGCATTTCCCAGTGCCCACAACAGTGGCAGATGAGGAACACGTCAGGCGGAAAATATTTGAGCTTTTCTTCTAATAGTTGCTGCCTCTGTGCTGAGGACATGCAAAAATAAAAAGGCTGGATCTTCTGTCAAAATCATTTCCCACTACTGCAATGTTTTTAAGCAAAAGCCAGAGCATTCCAAAAGAGACTGGGGAAGACACCCATAAACCAGAGAAAATAACTTATGGTTTAAAAGGTTTCAGAACTGGATGATTTAATTGTTTCTGGATTTCATTTAAGACTTCATTTTTCTAAAGTTTTTAAAAAGCACCTACTTGGTAGTAATGGCAAAGATATTTCCTTGAAGAAGTGTGAGTAGCTTGTAGAAGTGATGCTTGAAAAATAATAAAAATTAATAAAACTTTGCTAACTCCCTAGAGCAAAGAATAAAAACCACATTTGTCTAGGAATATACTTACACCAGCAGGATTTCACTAGCATGTGAACCAGCAGTTGGTATGGACTGTCTCTGAGGCTTTCCCAGTGTCTTAGCAATGAAGTGACATTATTTCAGTCCCAAGCAGTAGAATTTCTTATATCTTCCAACAAATATCCCATCATCAAACTGGATCAGGAGAGCTGATCCCTGCCACAGATCACAAACCACTGCTTCCCCCGGTGAGTCAACACTAAGCACGGATTTCAGTGTGAACCATTAAGCACAAATCCAGCCTCGATCCATGCCAGCAGAAAACCTTGGATGAAGCATCTACTGAAGCCTCTTCCTTGAGGGAGGGACTTTCCTGAGCTGGGTGCTCAGGGTCACTGCCTCTCCCTTGGGACGCAAGGGCATCCAAGCCTGGGTTATTTCAGTCTCATGTGGAGTGAAGTCACCACCACTTCAGCCACTGGTCCCCATTCACAACTCCCTGTTCATTCACTCCAGAGCATTCCCATGGCCAGATGTTTATCACTCTTGTGTCACCCTCCAACTATTTTGCAGGGGTGGTAGGAGTGGCTTTTGGAAGACATTTGAGTACACACACAAACATAGGCTTGGGCTGCTGTGTGTTTGGACAAATAAATAAGTGCAACTAATCAGTAGAACTGTTTTTATGTTAGCTGTGACCAGGAAGAGATGATCCCAGCCCTGCCAGATAAAAAATCCCCGTGGGGATTTCTAAGTGAGCCCAAAACCAGCTGGACTAAGACCTTGCTTGTTCACCCCATGGATTAGTGTGGGCGAGGAATTTTAAAAAATAGGAAGTTTTAAAAAACTAAAACTAAGCAAACAAAATAACCCCTCTGCCCCTTACCTTCACACAGTCTGAATGGCTGGAAGAACAACATGGCTGCGTGTGGGGGGTAACACAGCCCTGAGCCAGGTCTCTCCAGCCCTGAGCTGGACATGCAGCAATGATGGAAGTGGCTGCTCCTGCAGCTCCCAGCACCCAGAACCAGCAGCTTCTGTCCAAAACAACCACTCATATATTTATATTCAAAAATACCTGGGATTTTACTCCATTTATAACACACCTTGGAAGGTTGGCCTGTCTGGGAATGCTTTTCCTGGCCTCACGGCACAGCAGCAGCAGGCAAGCAGCAGTTCTAGTACAACACCAGTAGTAATGTTCTGTCCCAGATAAAGCTGTCCCAGACCCACCTGCCTTGATGTCCAAAACAGATGCTGGCAGGATCTGGTGTTCCTGCAGTTACAGGCAGTGATGGTTACAGGCAGTTTCCATATCAGGAGATGGTTTTGAGAAGGCAGATGACAAATCAGCAGCTGCTGCCTGGTGAAGGCTCAAAGGGAGCAAGGTGGGCTTGTTTTGGAGTCAGGACCTGTACAGGGGAGGCAAAGCACAGCTGGAGCACCCACTGCCACCCTAAGTACTCAGAGATCATTGCAGCACCCAGGAAGGCAGCTCCCACCCCTGGGCAGGGCAGCCCATCCTGCTGAGGTCAGTAGGGCAGATGTGCTCAACACATGGCAGCAGGTCCTAGCCCTCTGAAACCAGCAGCTAAAGCTCCTATTTAACTTCAATGGAGACAGGATTTGGCCTGGATCTCAACTAAACCCATGACCATCAATGGCTTTGCTTGGGGTTTAATTCCCTGGATTAAAGAGAATTTTCCCCGCAGTCACTCAGGGAGCCCCAGCTCCCAGGGCAGAGCTCAGCACCCACATCCCACCACCGCTCCGCCGTGGCCAACGAGAGCAAACCAACCCTAGGGCCCTGGGTTTTAAACAAACAAACAGCAAAAAGAGAAAGAAAAAGAAAAAAAGAAGAGCATTTATTTCCCCTGCAGCTGTGCTCTCCCGGACAGAGGATTTCTGTGGCAGGACAATGACGCTTTATGCAGCGAGGTTAAGTTTCAGTTACTTGAAACTATCAGCTCTTGTGTTCAAATCATCTTATTACCTCCACAATCAAACAAGGCTTCCCCATGGGCAGGGATTTGGTCATGCTGTTTAAACTGGACACAAAGGTCAACCAGGGCTGGATTTAAAGTGATCTAATGGGAGCTGCCCGAGGCTGCTTTGGGAAGGGGAATACAGCCAGTGTGGTCTTCATCCTGGTCCTGGACAGGCAGGTCCCATGTGCTGAACCCCATTTGTAAGAAAGAGGAACCCAAAATCAAGCTCTAGAGTTGGGGTTTTGGTTCCCACATGTCCCCTCCATTAGCATCTTACAACCATCTAGCATCAGTCTCGGTCCTCTCCAAAATATTTAAGGTATCTTCAGATGCAGTGTGACATCTCCAGTAGAATTCCACCTTATCTTTTTTCAAGCAAACATTCAAGCCAGTTTTCTCCTGGCTATTGCCTCTCCCACCAGCAGTTTGGGGAGGGCAGCACCTCTTTTAATTATCTATCCAAATGCTCTCCATGACCCAAGTGGAAAGAAACAGCCCTAGATCCCATTGGTTGCAGTTAGGCTCAGCTTGGGAAGTTACTCAATACTTGGGCACATCCCACAGTCAGCAGCACAAAACATGTGATGAAGCCAATGTGCATTTCAGGGCTGCAAAGCTAAAGAGAGCAGATGCTAAAGCCTGACTGGTGCTTCTGAGCTGAGGCTGCAGGGAGGCAGTCAGAGCGCAGGGAAGCACATGGTGAATGTCACCTGGGGAGGCCACGGCTGACTGAGCATTTCCATTTGTCAGGGATTTACAGACCACCCTGGTGCTATCCAAAGGCAGGGGGAAACATCCCTCACACTGCACAGGTGTAGAAGGCAACATGCAGTGGAACAGGAAGAAAACCACTTGCCTGTATCTCCTTTGCCCATACCAGAACTGCTGCTCCTCCAGCCAAACCTGGATCCCCATCAGCCCCTGTACCACTGCAGCTTGGCTTGGAGCATGCAGCAAGCCTGGGAGCTGTGCTTGGAGCTGCTCCAGCTCTGCACAAGTCTCCAAGGGAAAAATGTGGCTTCCATGCTCTGATCCACCCCCTTGCCCAGAGGTAAGATATGTCACTGAGGAGCTGCCGAATGAAGATGAGGTGTGGGATCTCCCCTGCAATCAGCTTGCTACCCTGCAGTCTTGACTACCAAATGAAAAGATGTTGCATTACTAGACCCAGTGCACAGCCCCAGCTCCCAGGAATTAATGCCCTGGGAAGGGAAGGTGGGGGAGCCACACAGCATTCCCCAGGGATGCACATAAGCAGGGAGCTGCTTGGAGTTGTCTTCTGGGGTATGTGCAGCGATGCACTAAGGAAGCTCCCAAACACACAAGGCCTTTCAAACTAAAAGCGTTTTTCTCCCACTCAGCTTCCTTCCCAATTCCTTGGGATCTCAGTCCAGGGAAAGGAGGAAGCACAAATGCAGAGGAGTTAAGCAGAACCTTTCTGAAAGTGGCACGAACCATTCCCCAAAGCAGGACCAGCTCTGCGTCCCAGATGCACACACCTCTTCCTCGATCTCCCTTAGGTCCTGTCCTCACAGGCACCACCCGAGCTTGCTGGCTGCCTCCTCATGTAAGGCGACATCCTGGCCTTGCCAGGCAAGCCCCAAACACTCTGCAAGATGGAGCAGAAGCTCAGCTGGGCTTTCTGCACGAGCCAGCTCTGCCTGTCCCTCAGAGGAACAGGCCAAGAGCCAGAGTCACTGGTCCGGAGCTCAGGGGATGGTCTAGACAAAATCACCATTTCATATGCATAGTTCATACCTTCCATCTTCAAGTAGCTCCTAAGTAGCTTGATTTAATGATCGCACACATTTCCACCCAAGCCCCAGGCTATGGGGAAATTTGCACAGGCAAGACTGAACAGCTCCTGGCCCTCTGCACCGGAGCTTCCCAGAGCTTCCTGAGTGCTCTAGATGCTCCCTCTGCATCACCCCCTGCTCAAGATGCTCCACGTGCAGCCAACATGAGCCTGGGCACCTCTGAACTCACCAACACTGAGAGAGGGGCTGGCACAGATCAGAGTGCTGAGGCTGGGCACAGAGTCCACCTCCTCTCACTGCTTCGTCTGGTACTTGCCACCACATGGTCACCCAGGGTGTGAAAAGGCACAAGGTAAGTGAGCTAAATCCTGTAATTATTTAATGTAATTAACCACAGGATTGAAATGGGCCCATTAACAAGGACATAGACTGCTAGAAATCTTCCCTGCTCTTCTTTGAGCACTAACCCAAACACAGGAAAGGCTTTGCCATATCTTCCCAATGGGGGAGTGGAGAGGAGTAGGTCCTGCTTTTTGTCTTGCTTTTGTCTTATTAATATTATTTTCAGAGATTATTGATCCTGACTTCAAAGAGAAGGCGTCTCTCATCTTGGGCTCAGGCACTGCAAGATGCCAGCATGACCCCACATTTCTAGACAGGTGCTCACACTGGTTTGGATCAAAGCAAGGGAGGCAGCTCCTTCCACATCCCCACCAAGCACTTTCCAGGGCTGCAGCCAGCACCCTTCCAATGGGGATAGTGAAATTAATTCATTAATTGCTTCCCTCCTTTGGTGTTTCATGTGGGGCCACTTACAAGAATCATCCATTCTGCATTTCTACACCTTCCCAATGCAAAACAGACCATTTAAAATCATTTTTGGTACTCCAGTGGAGATCTTTTCAATGAACTTGCTTCTCACTCTTGCAAAAGGAAAAATGGTCATCCCTGGACAATACAGAGTGGATGAGCTCTGGCCACATGCAGCCCTTGCACCAGGGCTGGAGTGTTTCTGCAATGCTCTTCTGAGGCAGTGGTGGGATGCAGGGAAATCCCACAGCATGCTGAGGGCTTGGGCTTTTTCACCAGCAATCAATTCAGCCCATGAAAGTTGTGCTGCATTAGAAGATCCCCCCTTGTGCTTCAGGTACAGCTGGAGAACATCAGTGTGACCTAAATGGGGAAATCCTCCCCTCACAGGACTGTGGGGTTCAGTAAGGGCCATACTGGGTTCATAGCCAAATAGCCAGTTCCCTCCTTTCACCTCCTCCTGAGCCAGACAAACACACCACTGTGACCCACAAGCCAAAACACACCTTGAGGCTCTTGGGGCTTTGAGCAGCACCAAAAGCTACACTACCATCCCTGGCTGGCCCCTCAGGGAACAGCATCACCTCAGCGTTTGCAAACACTGCCTGCATTGGGGTGTGAGGATGAAGACATCATTGGCAGTGCTCCTCCTGGGCTCCCTTCCAGCAGCCCTCCCTGTGAGGAGGGGTGACCAATTCCCGGAGCGGCTCCATGAAGTCATCCTCTCCCAACAGGCCTTCTCCTCCCTGACATCATCAGCTGGGCAAAGCAGGCACAACAGCAGTCCCCTGCTGCGGGATTTGCTTCCAGAGGCACCAGAAGAGAAGCCTGGCTGCTCACAGAGCACGGCTGGGTACACCCCAGCAAGGGAACTGCCACGGAGCAGCAGCCCCCCAGGACTCCTGTTTGGTGAGCTGGGTGACACTGGTGGGAAAAGGCTCAGGAAAAGCAGGACAGAAACAACTCACCCAGCTCAGTCTTTCTCAATGAACCCAGTTTGGGAGCACCCTCTTGCTGCAGATAACCAGGAGTCCACAGGCTCAGAAAAGCTTCCACCTATCCCAAGGACAAGATGCTGGAGCAGGGACTCATCGTCCAGAGCAGGAATGCATGTGGATATAGAAAGCTTCATTTAAATGAGAGAAACAAGGCATTAGTGATGAACATCTTCCAGAGAGGTTCCAAGAGGAAAGGAGGCACACACCCCTCACTGCAGCGAGGGTTTCTCCTCCAGTCCCTCTGGTATCCAGAACAACACCCAGGCAGAGAGGGCAAGGAGCTGTCCTGGGGGGTGCTGGGTACCCAGGCTGCTGACCCTGGGAGTGGGGCATCCCTAAGAGCCAGAGAGAGCAGCTGGGAGTAGCTCCCAAATTAACAGGAGTGGGGGCTGAGCTCCTGTTTGGAAGTATTTAAAGATTTTCTGGGCTGGCGTCTTCACCTCCTCATCCACCCCAGCAGCACCCGCCATGGTTTTACCCAAAGAGAGTCCCAGTATAGCTCACCCTGCAGTGCTGGGGCTGCATCCTGCCCTTCCAAAAGCTTTTCTCTGCTCAGGATGCCCCTGCCAACACACCCACAAACACTCACCTTCTGCCCCAGTTTCCAAATCAAATGTTTTAATTTAAGGCTGGATGAATTATTTCAAGTGGGGGGAAAAAAATGACAGGCAGAAACTGGAATTTCTCTGCCTTTTTCCAAAAACTAGCATGAACCATTTCTTTTCTCTTTAAAGTTCTTAAGAGATTAACAGGAAAATTAAAAACATTTGGTCTTTTCATTACTTCTTCCATTTTTTCCTCTCATTTTTTTGATACAACATAAAGCAAAAGAAGAGAACATTGAAACCACTGAAAGTCATTTACAAAAGGGAAGAGACTTTCATTTCTCAACTACAACACAAGCAAGATTTTTAGTCTTTTTTAGCATCTTTACTTTCTACCTTCTTACTCCAAGAATTTAGCAGAACAGGGAGATATCTTTAAAAGATTCAGGAAAAAAAGCTCAATTCCAGAGATTCTGGCTTCTCGTGCCCAAGAATAGTTGCCAAAACTTACTGATACTTGGAGACAACATACTAGCACAGGATCAGTGATGGTGGTGGAAATAGCCAGGAATTGATTTGAAATTAATTGGGTTTGATGGTGTTTGTACTGTTTTGTGTTCCCTTTCAGGCCACTGGGGTTCAATAAGAGGCTGCAACACAACCCTTTTGGGGCTCAAAACTCCCAAGCAGAGACAGTAACATTTCTCCAGGCTGAGGGCAGCAGCAAAGACACACACATAGCTGGGGTTGGCTCATTTGACTTCCAAACACAGGGCAACTCGAGAATGAGCTTCCCCTGAGCAACTCCCATGACCAAGTCCGAGATAATCATGGACCTCTTGGCTGCTGTGCCAACAAGAGAGGATGCACTCAGGAAGGACTGGATCTATCCTGAATGCTGGTGGTCAGCTGCCCGCAGCTCGTTCAGATGGCATGGAGACAGGAGCTTGGGAATGAGGTGTCCTTGCATGTCCCAGAGTGACAGAAAGAAAACATGTCACATGAAGGTTGTGTGTAGCTCAACGTGCTTTAGAGGTGCTCTTTAAAGGGCCTACAAGCTCTTGCAAATCGAATGCACCTAAATACCAAATGGATTTCAACCTAATTCCAGAGGTAACACCACCTACTCACATGCCAAAGCAGGGAGCAGACAGCTTGCTAATTAACGTGTCTCCTTCATGAATATTGCACTTCCCGAGGAGGAATTTGGTGCTCAAGCGAAAGGCTGCTGAAATCGAGCCAAGCTGGGCTGAGCAGCGAGGATGCTTCAAAACTGCTGAGATCCCTCTGGCAGGGCTGGTGCTAAAGCCAGCCCCTGGTTTTCACACTCACTGGGTGAGTCAGTGGGTGCTACCCGGGTGCCACCTCCAAAACACACACTCAGCTCACAGCCACATCTTGGGGGACACAGCAGAGGTGGTGGCAAGGACGGGAAGGAGAAACACAAAACCACAGGATGTTTGTGGTCCTGAACTTCTGCGACATTTGACAGTACCTGGGGCCTGACCTTTTTTAACCCACAAGCAAACCCTTCCCCAGAACCTTCTGGGAGCTTCCTTGGGCTGCAATACCCGCCCCTGCACTGCCCTAATTTCTCTTGTAAGCAGCCACCTGGGCAGTGCCCAACAGTCCCATCCACGCACAGTTGTCACACAGCCCAGGGAAGGGCCAGCTCAGCCCCACACTCTGTGCTGGGAAGAGCCAGCTTTGCCAGCCTGATTGGAGCCAATCAGGCAGGTTTCCCTCGGCCAAGGCTTTCAAGGCTCTCCCATGATGAGATATTACCTTGGTCTTTGTTTCCCCTGGCAGCCTCCTTTGATGTTACCCCATGAGACTGAGCCAGGAGACACCACAGAAACCTCACTGAGATACATCTGGCATTCTCAGAATGCAGCAAATTTCCTTGGTGTCCTTCCCACACCAGCATTCCCACTTTCACTTCAGCACAGCTCAGGTGCCTGGTCCTCCAAAACCCACGTGGTGCCTAAATCCTGTTGGTTTTGTGCATGGTTTGATACTGAAACAGAAATTGTGCTCCTAAGCCCCCCCAGGAATCTCACTTTACTCGTTGTAGTTGAACTGGACAAGGAAAGCCAGGTCTGACCACATTAAAAGGATTCCTGCTTTTTTAAGCAAAGTGCTGGAACTGCCGTGCTGGGGTCAAAGGATTCATCATTTCAGATTCCTGCAAACCCAGCCACTGTGCTGACAGTGCTGGAGAGCAACCAACCAACAACCCCAATAACATCAACCAACACCAGCGACCTATCAACAATCCTATCATGGCCTCATTTGGAGGAGACTTCCAGAGGTACCAAATGGACCCCCTTGGACTACACCACACCTCCAGAGGAGATCATCTTCATCACTGGCCAAGCTGAGACAGTCCTCCCCAGCTCCTGCTCTTAGATTAAATTCAAGGGCTGTGTGTGAGCTCTCCCCACAGCCTGGCTGTTGGCATTCAGCCCATGACAAACAGCAATCGCAGCACCAGGCTCCAAGCTGAGACTGGATCCCACAGCGTTAAAGCCACTTCTGACAAAATACACAGCCCATGTTATCACCCCATGGGACAAGCAGACTTCAGAGACCTGTGCTGTAGCCCGTTCTGGACAATCACCCTTTAAATTTAGCTCCTACTACATGTGTGCATGAAATCTGCTTGGCAGAGCAAAAAAACATCCCAGAAAATCCACTCAATCTTTGTTATCACTTCCAGCATTGCACAAACAGCCTCCCTAGCCACTGGAAAGGCTGTCTTTACCCAGACAAAATGCTCCTTTGCAAGTCATTTGAGCTCTTACCTCAGAAAACTCCTTTCCTGCCCGTACACACGGGGAAGGAGCTGTAATCTGACTTTATTATGGTCATGCACGTGCTGTTGCCATGGAAATGGACACTATGCTACTGGGCTGGACTGCAGTATGGCCAGGCACAGGCAGGGACCACTGCCAGGATCCTTGAAGCAGTGCTGCTGTAGAACTTGGCCAACTTGCTAAAAAATCCCCCAACCAACAGCAGTAAAACCCCTCAGACCAGGAACCTCAGGGTAGCACCAATGGCAAGTACACCAGAGACCACTGGAGACCACTTGACACTTATGGTGGTAGCAGTGCAGCTCTTGCTTTGTCACACAAAGTGTTCTTATCAACACACCTCCTCCATTGGCTCCACTGGAAAGTTTTTAAGTCAAGGGACAAACATCTCCAAATGTTTCTTGTTCTTCAGGTAACTGTGCTCAAGGACTTGGTCTCTTCAGTCATTTGGCCAGTCAAGTCAGCCCTGTGCAGGTGTGACATGGGCCACAAGAAGACAGAAAGTCCTGGCAGGGGGAAACAGGACATATCCCCACCTGATGCACCCTCCTCAGACTTGAACCTGCAAGGTGCAGCCCCTCAGGAAAGTAATAGCAGCCTTGGTGATGGAGGTATATCAACAGAGCCTGGAGGACAAGCTTAAGTTGTGATAATAACAGAGGCTATAAATTCCTGGAGAAGCCATCCTCTCTTAAGCATGATGGAAACCATCTTTAAACCAGAGTTTAAACCATGGCTTGCCAAGGGCTGCCTGCCAGGGAAGGATGGGTCTACATATGCCCCTGATTCTTCTTCTAACCTCCTGGCATCCCTCACAATTGCTGCTGGAAACAGGAGATGCTCTAGTCAGACACAAAAAGGCTGTACTATCTCCTCCTTTAGGTCTGTGCTCAAGCCCTGTGCTGGGCAGGGCTGGGGACAAGTCCAAATCCAAGGCTCAGGCTGTGCCAAAAGGGACCACACTCAATCCTGCAGCAACCTGCCCCAGGGGGCAGGATGGAGGACAGCTGTCCTGGAGCTGAACAGCAGCAAGGGCTTTGTAAGCATGGAAAGACAAGAGGCAGACAAGTCCTGTGAGTTTAGGAGTTACCAGCATGTCAAGCAGAAAGGGGTCCATGTTCAAGGCCAGACTGGACAGGGGCTTTGAGGCAAGCTCATCTAGTGAAAGGTGACCCTACCCATGGCAGGGAGTTGGAACTCAATAATCTTTAAGGTCCTTTCCAACCCAAACCATTCCATGGCCCTATGATGATGCAGATTGCCAAGGAAAGCAGAATAAAAACTTGATTCACTGACGACAGAGAGGACAAAGCTTCAGCTGTCACATGTGGGACTTGATGAAGCAAAAATGCTGCTCTAAGGCCCAAGGAAGGAAGGAAAGGCATCACAGCACCAACCTGCCCACTGATGTCCAATTGCTCCATCGCAGGGTGTGCAGGGAGTGTCAGCACTCCAAACCCCTCAGCCTCGAGCAGCCATGGAAATGCCAGGGGTGCACCCAATGCCACATCACTGAGGTTCAGCTCTTCACGTGGGCAAGAAGGCTTTCAGCACCCTGCCATGTTGGTGCCAGCTTGAGCTACCTCCATGCTGGTGTTGGCAGGTAGGAGCCGTGGCAAAGGGAGATCCCACATCAAGCACACGGCTCTGTGCTGCACCGGAGCTGCCAGCCAGCATGGCTGAGCTCCCCACTCACAATTACACATCTGCCCCTTCCTCTGGCCCTTTCATCATCCCTGACATGCAATACCAACCAAACCTGGCAACGGCCTCTCATTTACCTTCCCAAGGGTTGAAAGAACCTGGCCAATATTTATAGCAGCAAATTAAGCCAGTAGTGCACTGGCTGCTTTGAGAAAAATAGCTGAGGCTTTTCTGAGTCCAGGATTATTTATTATTCACCAAATTGGATTCCAGCTTCCCCCTTCAATTTTATGTGTTGTTTTTCCTAAAATATAGATTTTAGTTTATGATGAGGGTTTTACTTAAGGATTAAAAAGGAGGACACAGAAAGGCAAAACAGGAGAAAGGAAAACAGGATGATAAAAAAAGGCATTCTGTAAAAACAACAAAATTTAAAGCAAACAAAATTTACCATCACAGAAACCAGCAAAGGCCAGGACATCAACAAAAGTGACAGTGCACATTTTTTATGAATTACTTCAGATGAATTACTCAATGGATCAAGAACCCATTTTACATCAACACCTTTACCAGAGCTGAAGTGTCACAGCTGACAGAAAATGCCCCAAATTGGCTGTGGGACTGAGTACCCTGCCAAGCAGGAGGATCCCTCTGGGAGGGCTGGAGCAGGCAGGAGGGGCAGGAAAAGGCACTTGGCTGATGCAAGGCTCCTGTTCAGAGCACCTTGCTCTCCTGTCAGCCACCTGGAGCACATCTGAGACAGCCAGCTGACCACAGGGCCGTGAGAAAAGGATGGGATCTGCAACTGAGTTACCACATCTATTTTCTCCAGGGCTTGCTCAGGAGTGAGTCACACCAAGAGGAGGCTTTGAGCAGGGTCTGGGCCTGGGCAGATAAAAGCAGAGGTATTTGTGTGTGTTTGCTTGAATCAGCCAGAGAGGAAAGTGCACAACGCATCAATCCTGTAAAATAAATACAGCACCGTAGAGGCTTACCCAGGAGAGATGTCCTGGGAAATGCTCTCCTTTATTCATCACCTGCCCGGGGAGGAGAAACCACAAAGCAAGAACCAGCCATGGCCAAAGGAGAGATGCCAAGGCACAGGACACCCTGTGCCCACCCAAGCACTGTGGTGGTGGTTGGGGCAGACAGTGTCTGGCACTACACAGGGCTGGGAGTGAAAGGACAGGATTGGATCTTTCTGGGATTGCTCCTCCTGGGTCTTTACCCTTTTCCCTTAGAGAAAGGCACTCCCACAGCAGAACAAAACTCCTGTCTCAGAGGTGGGAGAAAAAGGGACAATCCCTTCCTCAGCACCAAAAGCAAGGCAGAACTGACTACAGTTACATCCCACTTGACATGAGGCTGCAGTGGGCCCACGGTGCCTTCCCCCTGCACCCGGGGTCCCAGCGCTGCGGGGTCAGGGTGAGAAATACCCACAGATGCACAAGACATACTCCTACAGTGCTGCCAGGCCCTGAATAGGGAGGCCAAACAACCAGAGAAGCTTCTTTCCTGAGCAGAGTCTTTTGGGAGAGCCGCCATAAGGGCTCTAACGCAGTCAGGCAGGCATTGCCCATTTCCCTGGTTACTCCAGCAATGAATGCTCTCTCCCCTGTGTTACAGGTATTCTCCACTGCTGCAGGATCACGTCAGGACAAGCTCTGCAGTCCCCAGGGCTTGAGCAAGTGCAAGTCAGACAGGCAGAGCCTGAGTGTGTCTCTTCCACGCCAAGGGGAGGGAGAGACAGCAAGAACCATTTAAATGAGGAAAAGCAAGTTCACAAAAGGGGTACTGCTTCATGGAACCAAATCCGCCACAAAAATCCAAACCCAAACCCGATACCAGGATGTTGGTGGGAAGAAGGCTACAGAACAGGCTTAGGGTGGAAGACCAGGAAGAGGGAGAGAGCAGCACCTGCAGTAGGGACCATGATTGCAAAGAGAAGAACCAGGCTGAGGAAGACACCGGGAAAGGCAAGAGACACCTCCACAGCAAGAAACAGATGGTCCAAATGACAGGCAGGTCCTTGCACGTCACGTCAGGAGCCCTGGGTAAACATTCACAGCTGACATTTCACACCTACACAAGGCTGCATCATCACATCTCAACACCCAGAAGGGGAGACAACATCCTCGCTGCACTTGTCCCCAGTGCCAGGTCCTCCAGCCCGGATCTCTGGAATTAGACTTCAGGTCTATTCCCTGGAGAGTCTAAACAGAAGGGCTGTGTGTGAGGGAAGGGAGTCCAGTTCAATCGGTTTGTTGCTCTGAAGAGCTGCTATGTCTGAGACATCTCTGGAGGTCCCCAATTTATTTGGTCACTTTTCCCTTGCTGTTTATTTCCAGGGCAATCATTTGCAAGGATTTTCCAGAGGCATAAAATTCCCTGAATTCTCCTGTATTTCCTCACCTACCCAAGGCTCACAGCAGCCTGACAAGGCTTGTGGTGAAGGGCCACATCACCTGGAAGGGGACACCACGAACACCAACAAGTCATTCTGTCATCCAAGGCCAGAGGGGAAGCGTGCAGGTGTCACTAGCCAGGCAGGTAACATCGCAGCAAGAGCTTGCCAAGGCAGGGTGTGTGATTTAGGAAGCCTTTTCCTTCCTGACATGTTAGAAATTAGCTCTGATGTCCTAATGCCTCGACCATTCAAGAGTTTATCTTCCCCCATCTTCACAAGCTTCAACACAGGACAAACTGAGCAGCTTCTTACTTGACTGAAAAAATGCTGAATAAAAGAAGATGTAGTAGGATTTAGGAACTGGGCAAAATGGATTCAGATCTTGCCGGAAGCAAGAGGAAGTTGCACCTGGATGCAATTCCAAGGGAGTGCTTGGAGCACAGGGGAGCAGCAAAAATCCCAGCACTGCCCTGACCAAAGCCAGGCTAAATCTGTGAAGGGCTCAGGGTAAAGGAAGTGACATTTTTCTGCAAATTTGCTGTTCACCCAAATCTCTCACCCATCTTCACCCACAGCAAGTCAGTAAATGCTGGCTGGAAGCAAATGCAGTCTTGCTGATATTGAAGAATGACTCCCAAATTTTCCACCTTTCCACCCCAATGCTATAGAATGAGAAGTCTATTATATTTCAACAATAGCAAGAAAATAATAACCACTTGTCCTTTGGAAGGCTACAAACAACTAAGCAGTAAGAAACAAGCAATTTCGAACAGGACAATAAATTTTCTCTCTGTCATAAAAAGAAAATTTGTCTTTTTTTTTTCCCCTCGAAGACCTGAGAGGTCTCTAAATGTGAATGAAAACCAAAAAATTGCTGCTTGATTCCTCCTCCACAACACAGCTCTGAGTACATGGAAACATTTATGGCACCTATGTAACAGAAAAGAAATCAGAATTACCTCTAAAAGAGCAATGAAGCTCCAAGTTCCTGATAACTGACTGTGGGCATTACACCTTATATCTACTTAGCAAAAGGAGTTTATGCTAAGGGCAGTTAATACTAATACCCCCCACCCCAAAACATTTCAATCAGATCTGGAGTCTGCTGGAAAACAAAGGCACTTTCTATGGGAAAACATTCACAGTTGTTTTTCTATCCACACATGTCAAAACTGGGGCGGGGGGGGGGAAATTAAGAAATACAACTAATCAGAGAATGCAGTAGTGTAACTATTTCCACCAAGGTACTTGTCCATCCTTGCCCAGCTACTGTGTACCCTGGCAGGCTCACAACCCACCTGGGTCCTGGGCAGAGCGAAAGGTTTGTGTGTAGCACGCACTTCAAACACTTCCTTAACACCTGCAACAGGTATGACACATTTCCAAGAGCTGTCAGCTCTACCTCAGCTCTCAAGCACCTCAAGAAAGGCAGTCAGCATTTCTTCTAGACCCTCCCCAGTTCCAGATGGAGGGTACATAACCATGGCACACTCAGCACTGCTCCCAGTGACATCAACTCCTTCAGCTTGGTAGCCAAGGAGTTTTACTGACCTGGAATGTAAGATTTAATAACTGTTAGACCTCTGAAACAGCCCACACAAAATGAGCTTGTGCAGAAACACTCTTTGAGAAGACATTTGCCCTGGACTGAGGACATCCCTGCTGCAGTGAAACCCAGCTCCTTCAGTTAAGTGTTTCCTAACAGTGCAGGCATTCTGTTCCACAAAACTGGGGTGAAGCTGGAGGGCCACACTCCCTTCCCTTCATTCACAATATTCTGAGTGCCATTTTCAGCTGCCAAACATGAAACCTCACTCTCTAGGGCAGCACAGAGACCCGAAGCATGGGGTCCAGGGGAAGCCAATAGTTGAAGTCAGCCAATCCAGAGGCTTTCCACAAGCAGCATGCACCAAAGACAAGTTATTGCAAGCTTCCCTTCACTGCCAGGCATCTGCTTGCTCACCCAGCCACACCACAGCAACCACCTGGTAAAGTCATTTCTACTCAAACCTGTAAGCTTTTGCTGCAGAAGGCACAACTGAGGGCATTTAGATAAGAGATGGCATTTAAGATAAGAGAAGGTATGATAATCTCCTGATTATGCCTCCCATGCAGCCTAATCTGTCCCCACAGTCTGCACACAGAGACCACCAAAGCACTGTTCCCGCACCACTGGATGACCCACGGACCCCCAGGCAGGATCCAAGGAGTGCTGGGTGATGAAGGGCAGATGAAGTGCACACAGCTTGGCCAACCTCATCTGCCTTTGATCTGCATCTTATTGTCTTGGCATGGTTTAGGGAGCTAATCCTCCCCTGTGGCTGGGGGAGGACACCGACCTCCCCAGCTTCCTTCAGCTGCACAGCCCCACACAGCGATGGGGTGGGGGGAACTGAGCTGCCTGGGGGCAGGTCAAGCTCACAAGCTCTGGGAAAGTGTTGAGCACACCCAGATTGTGTGGATTTTGTCTGAAATCCTTCTACTCCACAGCAGCCAGCCTAAGCACCAGGAGCCTCACCTCCTAGCTCCTTCCCCTGCCTATTGCTGCAGCCTCTCTTCATGCCCCAAGCCACCCCCGGGCAATGGTGAAAGTGCAGGTGGCACCCCAAACGCATTAGAGAAAGATGTAACACTGACTGAGCAACCCACTTTGTGCAATGCAAGTGTAACACAACCCACCAGGGCAGATCCCATCCAGCACAGGCTTATCTCATCAGCACAAGCTCCTTGGGTCAGGCTCGAGAGGTGATTTCACACTGCACATTACCAGGAACACACCATGTACGGCACTTGCTGGACAACAGGAGATGTTTCCTCTTGCACTCTACAAGCCAAGTCACTGAGCCACTCAGCACTGATGGCAGAGGACCTTGCTGCCTGCTCCCATCCCAGCATCCTGCTTGGAATGGCAGATTCCCACCAGCCTTGTCTGATCACAGCAATGGGAGATCAGCAAGAGGCTGAGAAGGGAAATTTAAGTTTGGGATTTGCACCTGAAGCCAACCACCAGGGAAACAAGTGTCAAAGTAGGGGCAATAGCCTGTTCCACACCTGATGGTTGAGGAAAGATATGGTTGTCAGGAACTGCAAATCCTTTTAGCAAATTCTGAGCATATTCAGGGTGAGCCAAGAAAATGGACTTGAAGCAGGGACACAATCCTGGTCACTCAGCACAACACAATAGGGAGAAAGGCCTTTTATCAAGAGATGCAGGGAAGAAAAAAGGAGGGAGGGATCCATCCCTTCTCAGAGGTCTCCAATGAACCTAGCATGAAACCCTCGAGAGATAAAGAGTAAGAAGACACAAAATTCAAGTGTAGAAACCAGCCTGTGAAGAGTCAACAATGGAGAAGGTTTGGTGTGGGACACAAGAAAGCCTCTTGAGAAAGAGCTCAAGAGATGAGCTGTGAGATGCACAGGAAATGAAATAGCACCTGGAGCTCTGCACCTGGGCTGTCACCCAACCAAACACATTTCAACACTACCATGAGCTATTTGCTCAGCCAAGCACAGAGACTGGTAAGGGATGCAGGCAACTGTAAGGACCTGTCTTTAGGATGCTGTTCTGCAATCTCCAAAGAGATTGGTTCACCCTTAGCAGCAGCCTCTGTTTTGACTGAGATTCCCAGCTCCTGGACTGTAATAACAGAGGGGAGAACATCATGGCAGTGGGGTTCCCTGTAGCTTTCCAAACGAGCAGGTCTTTCATCAGGAACTCTGGTACCACTTAGCTTTGACTTCCACACCACCCCTTTCATAGAAATATTATCCCCCTGTCTGTGGAGAAAAAGGCCTAGGTCTCCAGAGTCGACTCAGCAGCTCCAGCTTAGGACAGGGAGTCCAGAGCCAAACCAAACTTTCACTGCCACATCACATCCCTATCCAGCACCCAAACTCTGGGGAACCTTCCAGTAGGCAAAGCCACAAGTGTCCCACGGGATGGCCAAAAGAAACAGAAACACAGGTGCTGATCTTGGCTCAGCCACTGCAGCTGTTACAAGCTGAGCTCCACACAGACTGCAAAAGCTGGCTGAGACAGTGGCTCAACAGCTGGATGCTCCAGCTACACCATACTCCCACTGCCAGCAGCACCCAGCCAGATTCAACCACACCTGCCAGGCCATGGCCCAGGTGCAGGCAAGTGCCACGGCCTGAAACAAGCCACTCCACCTTCCAGTGAGACAGGATCCCTGTCCATGAAGAGTGGTGGGAGTATGACCTCTCCTATCTCACAGGTCTCCAGCAAAGATCCAAAGGATGCCTGTGCAACACTGGGATTATGAGACATCCCATCTGTGTAAGAGCTTCCATCAGACAGGAGCGCAGAGAAACCTTCCGGCAGGGCTGCGCTGGGGCTCCAGGAAGGATTATCAACTGGAGCAAAGGACTGTTTCCAGCACTGTCCCAGACTTTTGGATGTCATTTGACTCACACACAAGTGGTGCGTGTTTTTCCCTCCAGCCCTGTGTTGTCTCACAGGACTGGCCCTGAACCCCCTTTGGAAGGGGCTTTGCAAAACCCACCACCCAGGACCTCAGCTGTGGGGCCTGCAGAAGCCCGTGACTGCCAGGGTGTGATGAGAAACACTGTGCACACAGCCTCAGTCAGGCCAGGCTTCTTGAAAGGCTACAGGAAAGCAGAAGCAAACAAAAATCAGAGTGGGCCCAGAGCCCCTGCTGAGCTTTTCAGAGGGCTGCAGCCATGTTTTTCCTCTTATATTTTCACATCCATTGCTTTCCTTAGCATTCCTGACACATTTTCCTGGCTTCACCTGGCTGTCATGCTAGAAGTTGATGACAGGTTTCCAAGGCATGTCGTCACCCTGAGCCAGAGTCTACAGTACCTGATGGACTTCATCCCTGCACGAGAACAAAGACCACAAAATTAAACACAACCCCAAACAAAGCCTCCTGGAAAAACCATCTTCCACACTTTGCAACATCAGCTCATCTGTTTTTCAGACAGGACAGGACTCATTGACCACCAGCTGGAGGGACAACATGCAACATATCCTGCAAGGCCACAAAGAAGCTTTATATCCAGTCAGGATGAAAATTTAAGCAAAGAAAAGGCTTAGGAAAAGGCTTAGGAAAAGGGAAAAACAGTGTTGTGACTGAGAGGAAAGGAGGCATTAGACAGCCCTGTAAATGATTGCAAAGATGCTGTGTTGAGTCAAGAACAATCTCAGTGCCGTGTCTCTGCACTCATGTGTTTTGCATTTGGACACCTCATCAGATAACCTTGGAAGGGGCCTCCTGAACCATCTGGCCCCAACCCCAGCTCTGAGCAATCTTCACGTGGGTACCTGATCTCCCCTTCAGTGAGGCAAAGCTCCCAGGCAGCCAGCTGGGACTTCACTACTCAATCTCTGCAACTGGGAAGGCAAAGGGTTAAATCCCTTCCAAACCCCTTTTTGTTTAGCCACAGGGGCTTGTTTTAACTAACCTCAGGGATTTCAGTGGAATTATTAGTTAAAGTGGTGCAGATAGATGTGGATGGATTATAGCAGCACTGCTAAATTTGCCAAGGAACTGACTTCAGATGAACTAATGCAAATGTTCTTAAGAACAATTTCTATGCAGCTTAAGTGTAAGCAACAGCAATAAAGGAAAAAAACTTAATTAAATAGTTAAATCACATTAAATTTCTCATTGGATGAAAACAAAGATTGCATAGCAGGAAAAAGGCAAAGGGATCCTAAGAAGAGGTGTGGCCAACACAGGGTAGCTCTACACATTCCAAAAGCCACAGCTCATCAAAAGCCCTGGGGTGGTTCATATCTTGGGGAAAGCAGAAATACCTGGGGAGGAGGTGGAGCCAGATCCAGCATGTCACTGGTGGGCAGGAAAGGAAAGTCTCACCGGTCTGTGTAGGCAGGAGGGTTTCAGGAGGATGGAGGCAGGTTACTGGTTGCCACAGGAAAGGTAAGTATGCCACACATCAGGAATAAAGCTGGTTCACTGCCAAATCCTGCACTCTTGCTGCAGAGGCTGGGGGAAGACGCAGTGCTTGGTTCAGGGTGGTGGGAAGCTGATGAAGGATAAGAAGGGGACCCAGGACATTAAATAAAATCTGGGATAAGAATCACAGTCATGCTTTTAAAGAGGTTTCTGCCAAGGCCACAGCACGGACTTGCTCCTGGTCTTGGTGGCTGCACTGCCTTGCCACTCACTGCAGACAGACAGACACACTGGCTCCAACCATGGTGCCATTGTCACAGTCCCTTTGTCACTCACTCAGCCTTGAGCTCTCTGAACACCTTAGATACCAAGGACATGAACACTGTCCCCCATGGACAAGGGTCCATTTCATGTCCATGTTGAAGGCAGGGAAAGCCTTTCCCAGTGTCTACTGGAGCTGCCATTTGGCACTTCAGCACCTCTCCACCTCCAGCATCTCCCAAAGCCGGGGCTCCCAGGACAGGGCCTGAGCAGCTTGTTGCAGGATGAGTGGCAGCTGATCCCACAGCTCTTTGATCCAGACTGTGAACTGCTGGGTGGATTAAGGAAAGAGGACTTCAGCTGACCTTCATTAGCTTTCTGCTGCTCCTTTCCCAGCTTGTAAATTAGTAAGTATTTGCATCCCAAAGGCAGGCAAGCCAACCCGCTGGTGCCAGGGCAGAGGCACTTGCAGAAGGGGGCAAAAGGGCTTTTCATTTAAGTGAGGGGAAAGAATCTACTTTCCTGTCTACCAGGACCAGGCTGGAAAACCCAGGTAACACAGATGCACAACCTAGCTTTCCCCTCCCCTCTGGTGCCACAGTGCTGCCCAGCACACGGCTGGCCAGATGACCATGTGAGGTTTCAAAGCTGCCTCCCAACTTCAATAGGTGGGATAGCAGGAAGGAAAACAGCCCCTCAATCACCACACCAATTTTCATTGCCATTAAATATAATCATCTCTGCTCTCTTTCATCTTCACTTCTCCCGTGAGAGCTGGCAATGAAGGCAGCACACAATGAGATGAGACAGAGTGGAGGAATTGCAGCAAAGAACCCAGGGGCAGGGAGCACAGGGAAACCAACAGGACCACTGCTATCCAGGGCTAGGAAAAGGGAGCAGACACAGAAATTTGCTCAGCTTTGTTTCTTGCCCTCACCACAGCTGCAATGTCTCCAGAGCACTCTGAGCCTGCTCAACACCACCAACAGCCCCCCTTAAAAGTATCCCAAGAATTTGAGCATACTCTGCAGCACAGAGGCTGGACCACACCTCCCATCTCCCACCTGGGCTGGCAAACCTCAATCCAGTGGCCCACCCTTATTTCTGGCCCTACTTTACTGCATGACCTGCATGTACTCAGACAAGATTCTGCTTCTGCCCCCATCACTTGGGCAGCTGTCAAAGTGTTTTCATGGACAACCCACCCCTTTGTGCTCAGGTGAGCTCCTCTTCTCTCCAGCAGAGGCTGGGCTGATGGGAAAGGCCATGCCAGCAGGCAGGTTTTCACTTTCTCCTCAGCACACCTTGCTCCAGACACTTTGTGGTAAGTGTTCCTTTTTAAGATCTATTGATTTCATAAATAATAGAGTAAAAGAAAGAAACACATCACATAAATACACAGGTCAAATAATCTCTCCCTTAGGAAACAAACAGGAGCTACAAAGAAAAAAATAGCCCAGCAGGCAAGCATTGATCTTTAAGCAGGAGATCAAGTGGCATTAGAGCTATTTGTTAATTAACTTAACAGCACATAGATAGGGCCATATTCAAACAGGTCACCTTGGGGGTCTTGCTCCACAAACAGGAGTCTTGAAGCCTGCCTTTCTTATTCCAGGAGCACTCAGCAGTTTCTGCAACACCACAGCTACCTCCGTCTTGGTTCTACTGACTGATGTCCGTGAGGGACAAGTGCCAAAAGCCAAAATCTTCAGCCCTAAGTCCTGGAAAAAGCTCCTGGCCTAGGGAACCCAACATGGAAGGAGAAACTTTTCCAGCCACAGGCCTGCATCAGAAGACTCTGACACACCTACTGCTGCCAGGATGAAAAGAACACTGTCTTCTGAAGTAACCACAGCTCAGAAGAACAAAAGGAAAAGGATATTCCTGAGCTTTCACAGGATGAAAACTGTTTCAGTTAACCCTGTTAGCACAAGGTACCTGCTTCACCACCCAGACCAAGTGTAACAGGAGACAGGCAGAGCCTTTGTGGCTGTTATGGCATTTACATGTGGCAGAGGGGATTCACACAAGGGGAAAAGCAAGGAGCCCCTGAGCCCCTGCCCATACCATGCTGCCAGCAGGATCTCGTGGTGCCCAGCACACTCCAAGTGCTCATTTCAGCTGAAACAGGCAGAAGTCCTTCCTGCAGTAGGAAGATCTGCACACCAAAGCTCAGCTCTGGCTGTGAAAACGTGAGGAGGGAATCATTGCCAAGGGCAGCCACCCCAGAGGGAATCGAGACCACGCAGGAGCTCCATCAAGGCAGCTACTTCGCTTAACCCTTTCAATGACCAGCTGCAAGAACAGCTACCACCAGTGGCACATGCTCCACACAGCCACAAACTCTTGGAGTAAGCAGGATCAGCCTCAGTAGCATTGCCCACCAGAGGTTTGCAGAAAAACCCTTGTGCCATGCAGAGCACCACTGTATCCTTGGCTTGCCTGGTCTCTGGAAGGCAGCAGTGAGTTATTGGCTGTGTGGAAGGTGCCTGCAGGGAGCAGAAACAGCTATAGAGAACAGAGGTGACTGTTTTTTGGCACTGGGTCACAGCACTGATTCAAGCCTCGCATTTTTGTAACAGAATGGTGCCTTTCCAGCTGTATTGCATTATCAGGGAGGAAGGGCTGGAGTGAGTATAAAGAAATCTAAAGGTGGTCACTGGGGAACGACTTCCTTGCAGATGGCAAATTCCTGGCCTCGAGCAGCGGTCACCTGGCCTGTCTCAGCTGCAGCTAAGCAGACAGTGACCCTCAGCCACAACATCCCCAGGTGTTCATGATGCTCACCCCCCACCAGAAACCACCCCACAGCAGTCTCTCCCAGCTTGCTGGTTTAACCATGCACCCCGGCCTTTGCTCAGAAGTAACACCAGATAACTTCAAGCTCCACCCGAGGTGACAGCCACACAGTGGCTGTGCAGCACAAAGGCTCTCAGCACCCCTTCACCAGCAGCACTGGCTGCTGTGCTGCAAGGAGACAGGGAGAAAGTAAAGGATGCCAGGGACCTGTGCCCTGGAACCCCATCACTCTCTTCACTGACACCCCACATTCAAATCTCTGCCAAGCTCTTCTTCTTTCATGGAACCTGTACCTTGACAGAGGAAGTAATTTATAGACATCTCCCCTGACAAGGAACAGGGGGACTGAAGAGTGATGTCTGCCTGCAGTGACAGTTCTGTTGCAGAGCTACAAATAGATCCCAGTTTCCCCTGAGACACACGTAAAACTTCCTACAGCACACTAAATCCAGGTCAAATATGCAGAAGAGTATCAATAAGAGAATCTTCTTCCCCAGCTTATTTCCTTTCCAAAACTACAGGTGATCAGGTCTTGCCACTTGAGAAGCACTTGAAGAGTAATCGCTTCCAAAAGCAAGCAAAGAAACACAGCCCTGCTCTCACGTCAGAGGGACAAACCTTTGTAAAACGATTCGCTTCCCTCCCCTCCTACTCACTCGTGTTTCAAAAAACACTTCGTTCAAAAGCAGCTCTTTAAAGAGGTTATATAATAAGTGATTTGTACCACGAGGCTGGCTAGTTTTAGCCCAGCTACTTAGATCATAGTTGGATTTTATTTCCTAGTTAGCTGGCGGACTCACGTCCAGTGACGAGCCTGTGGGCAGAGGATGCTCCTGGCCAGGAGAGTCAGCACCACAGTGCTCTGCTGTTTCTGCCTATTCAGTAATGAACTCTGCTGTCGCATCCGTCCAATTCCAGCTCCCAGACAGGAAGGAAAGTGGGCAGTGCTTGAAGATTCTTACTTTTTCACAGATCACAGTTATGTTTAACATGCTCCATACTCACGGCAGCCAAAAAGCCATTTGCAGCAGCACCGGGCTCCCCAGGGGCCAATCTCAGCACAAAGAACCCTTGCTGAAAGTTTAGTGAGGTCATATGTCTGGCAAATGTAATGGCAACAAATTAAACTACTTTTTTAAGAACTTGGCTTCCACCCTGCCTTGGAGATCCAAAACAAAATCCTTAACTCTTCGCAGCCTCCCCCTGCACAGAGCTCACCACAAGAGGTTTCCAAGGCAGGATTTGTCCTCAAGCAGCGCAGAGGCCATGTCAGCCCAAGGACAAACCACAGGCTGCTCCTCACTTGGCTGCCCCACTGCTCCCCGAGTTAACAGCTTCACAAATGGGACACTGCAGATGTGCCCACATCAAAAAAAAAAAAAAAAAAAGAAATCATGAGTGTAAAAATAAAAGCAGGTTTAACTCACTCTAGAGGCTACTCTCTCTTCAGCACTCAAAAACTGTGGTGCTTAGTGGATAAAGAAAGCATGGAGCCTCAGGACAAGACAGGCAATAGGATTTGGGCTCATCAAGATTTTTTTTTTTTGAGGTAGTTGCTCAATCCTTAAACACAAGGATTAAAATGTAAATCTTGTATTTTCCAAGCCTTGCCTGCCTCTCAAGCAATAGCCACCCTTCAGAAGTGCTGGTATAGTTTAAGTCCTACTCCAGGTAAAAGGGTTTTAAGGGGGAAAATGAAGTTGCTAAGATTTAAGACAAAGAAGGCAGATAACACTTTTCAGAATCTTTTCAGATTACCTTTCTTGCCACCTAAATCACACAGAGGTTGTAAGATTCCCTCTCCTCCTGACTCCCCACACCCACCCACCCTGGGTTACTGCTACAACAACAACATGGAACAAGAAGTCAAATCCAGAAAAACAATTTTCCCAATCTGCTGCTTTTGGTTGGGATAGAGTTGTTTTTTTTTTCCCAGCAGCTCCTATGAGGCTGTTTCAGATTTGTGCTGGTAACAAAGCTGATAATTCTGGGATGCTTTAGCTGTTGCTGAGCAGTGCTTACACAGAGTCAAGGCCTTTTCTGCTTCTCACCCCACCCTAAGAGGAGGCTGGGGGACAAGGAGTTGGGAGGGGACCAGCAGGACAGCTGAGCCTGACTATCCAAGGTATATCCCAGACCATATGGCATCATGCTCAGCATATAAAGCTGGCGAAAGAAGGAGAAAGCAGGGACAATCAGAGTGATGGCATTTGTCTTCTCAAGTCATCACCATAGGTGACAGAGCCCTGCTGTCCTGGGCATGGCTGAACACCTGTCTGCCCAAGGGAAGTTGTGAATGAATTCCACATTTTACTTTACCTGATCAACTGTCTTTATCTCACTTTTACTTTTCTGATTCTCTTCCCCATCCCACTTGGGGTGAGTGACTGAGGGGCTGTGTGGGGATTAGCTGCCAAATGGGGTTAAAACACAACACCCCACATCCCACTTGTCCTCAGCACTTGAGCAATTATTAGAAGCACAATTACATCTTTCAAATAGATTCGCTCAGAACATATGAAAAGGAAAAGCATCTGTATCAAACATGCCCAAATGGGGACACCTGTAAGTACACATCAAATGTGTCAATTGTACTGCCATCCTGTCTAAAATACCACACACAAATGGCTTCAGAGGTCTCTAAGACATTAGAAACCACACATTAAAAGGATGCAAAGGTTATTTTTTAATTAAATCACACAATCACTAAATATTCTGAGTTGGAAGGGACCCACAAGGATCACTGAATCCAACTCTTAAGTGAATGGGATCAAATCCACAACCCTGGCATTATTAGCACTATGCTCTGACCAACTGAGCTTAAAAACTGCTGTTGGAATGCCTAAATTTCCCCCGCTACACCCCAGTCCCAAAGGCCAGTCCACAACACAGAGGATCAAGATGAAAGTTTAGGCTCTTACAATTGACTTTTGCTATCACTTCAGGGGCAGGAACAGCCTTTTTCTAACAGCAAATTGGCCATAGTACCTTTGAGTCCCCTCCTCCCCACCCATCTCCATCACCACACAAGCTCATTTCAATGAAAATGATGTCAGTCTCTCAGCAAAAAGCCACTGAAAGCTTAGAGCAAGAGCACAGAATATCACCACTGAATTGATTCCATTAAGGGAAAGTAATGATTTATCAGACTCAGAGCCTGGAAACAGAAAACAAAGTCTGTGGCAGAGCAGAGAGAAACTCATCATCAACCAAGCATGGAAATGAGAAAGCTCTCAGCCTCCCACAAATGAAGGAGTGAAATATTGTGATCATGCCAGCAAGGGGTTCTTAGAGATGTACAAAGAACCAGGATGAAAGGAGACCAGAAGCTTCTTAGTGCTGGCAGGAAAACACAAGCAAGCTCCCCCCAGGTGGGATGAGGAGCATTAACACCCCCAAGGTGCTGTCCCTGCCAACACAGCCTGGAACAGAACCAGGTGCAACACCAAAAACCATCCCAAAGCCAAACCCACACGGCCTGGCCTTAAAACCAGCTGAACCCCCTGTGAAGTAAGGAGGCCAGCCTGTCCTGAGGCAAGCACCCAGAGTGCCACAACATGTGTGGAGATGGAGGCCCTGGAAGCTGTGCAAGGCTGGCAGGTGCTGGTGGCACGAGGTATCACCAAGGACAGGGACTGAGGCAGCCTCCCTGTCTGCAGAGGTCACAGACACAGTGGTGAAGAGAGTTACATTAACCCTGATGTGCTCAAGTTCCTGCAGCTCATTTCTCCAGGAATGTGGGTCAGAATTTATTGCAAGAAAGGAGACCTCCAGTATGTGTTAGCAGAAGAAGTGTTGGCGATAGGATCTCCCAGAAGTCCAAATACTTGTGCAGCTACATACTGAACACCTGCTCAAGCCCCAAAAAAGTCAGGAGGAGCCATGAGGGGAGGAGGGTGCCAGTGATGAGCTACTCAACTGTGAAAACATCTGCAAAATGACTGAAAATTAAAGGCAGTCCAGCATGAGAAGGAGGGAATTCCATGATGGAGAAAATATTCCACTGCTTAATTGCCTTCCTCTACCTTTGACCTGCCTTTAATTTAAGAAGCAAATGAAGCAAAATCCCCTTGGAAATCACCCTGCATCTGACACACTGGGTCCTCTGTTCCAGCCTCAGTCATTTTTCCTATATTGCACATGGGAGAAGGCTAAATGTGTCGGATTTAATCACCTCTGCACAAATACCATCCAGGGTCTATAACTGCTGTGTCAGATTTGCCATGTGGGACTCAGCTGAGACAAACCCTTCCAGGTGCCAGTTGTACAGGACCACACCTGCTTGATATGGTCCTAGACCAGAGGTGAAACACTACTGCCCCAAATATCCTGAGAGCACTTTGCTTCTCACCTGTAGCCAGCACACACCTCAGCAACAAACCTAATACAGCCTGGGCCAGGCATCTGGCAGCTCCAAGTGGCTTATGCACTTCAAAACTAACTTAGCAGGACCAGAGGCAGGAGAGATGTGACCTTCCTGGTTAGTACTCAGTTGACACGCTGGCTGCTGTACCTCTGGAAAGCACAAGATATCACAATTGTTACCCACACTTACGAATAAAATATTGCTTTTATTTTAGTGAAGTAACAAAGCTATTTACAGAAAGAATAACTATACATTCCATTTGAAAAATATATTGTGCTCAGAATTGTTAAGCAAGTCACACACAGTCTGTTAGGAACACAACCTCAAACCTCCCAATGCCTTCAGCTCCTGTCTGATCTCAGGAAATCAGTTTGTTTTGTTCTGAACGATTTTCTGCTGATTCTCAAGACATTCCTTCAGCTTGTCTTCAGTGAGTGTCAGCCTCTGCTCCAGGATGGAAACTGTCTGCAAAACAAAGTGAAAGCTGCTGTTGAGCTGCTCACAAAGACACACTGCACACTGTATTCTCAGTACCCAACAAAATGCTAAATTCACATAAATATTTGAAGGTATTTCAAGGCTGGAACTCCAGTGGCAGCATTTTAGCAGGGCAGAGCCCCATATGACTTCAGAGGGGAGCAGAAGATGTAGAAGAGTAGAAGATGGTGGGCATAAAGATCTCCTGCAGCAGACAACACCAAGCATCCATTTCAGCACTGGTGCTTTCAGACTGGGCTCTGCATTTCCTTTCCTGGACAGGTTTATGAGGCACCAGACACCGAGAGCCACCAGACACAAAGCTAACGAGACACACAGATTTTAAACAATTTTGCTCAGTTATGGCTCTGAATTTACCTATTTGCTTCCAACTGTTTCCTCCCCTCCCCGAACACCATAGGTGTGTTGTAATTAAAAAATTCAAAACTTGCTGGACAAGCACCATGACAGGCAAGAAAACCTTCCCAGCTTAAGACAATGCAGCAGATGAAGGGGAAAAAACTCCACGTGGCAATATCCACCCCAACATAATGCCGACATTTTTTGGTGTAATCCAGTTACCCTGCACAGGATTGTTCTCTTTCTCCTCGAGCTGAAGTCATCATGTAAAGGATGCACAGGAAGAACACTTTAACCACGTGGCAATAAAAGCTTCTGTTGAAAACCTTTTATTGATCACTCCAAGATAATCAAGGGCCCCAGCTATGCACAACCACTTTCAGCTTCCAGAGACACCAGAATGGCTGATAATGGGTGGTGATGATTTAATGCTTTAATATCCATAAACTTATCAGCAACGATCAATAGCTTCACATTTTGGGCATTTTTACTGCATAAATAACATCCTCTGCTAAAAACAAAGGATGTTCAAAACCTTGGACTTTATTAAAGTAATTCAAATAAACTTGGACAACCGCTGTTTGTATAGCAGTTATACATAGAAAGCCTTTTAATAGCGCATTTCGTAAGCACATCTCTAAGTGCCTGACAAAAGCAAGCAGGTCTCATTATCCCCATTTTACAGCTGGGGAAACGAAAGCACAAAGAGAGGAAATAGCTTGGCTAAGGCCACTTGAGACTAAGAAAAGTCTGCTGTAAAATGATTTGGGGAATGAGACAAGTCGTGGGGGAGAAGAGAAAACAGACATAGTAAAAACAACAGCGGGCACTAAGGCAAAGCCATCTTGCAAAACTGTGTATCAACCAAGTCGGGAAGGGCTTGAGGTTGTCCAGTGCATCATAACGCACCCTTTTTTCCTCCCTAAACATAGTTCAAAGCTTATTTCTACTACATTTCTTATTTCTGACCTGTGACAAGGCAGAAGAGCACTGCTGCAGCTGTAGAAAGCTTCACCTGAAAGAATAAACCCTGCATTGCTCAAATACTCTGTGTGCTTCAGCAGCAGCTGCATTTAAGTTTCTTCCTCCTGTATTTCCATCCCTTTGAGACACAGAAACTGCAGTACACAGAGCACCAGAAGAAACATTGTGGAGCCAGCAGGTAACATCCCAGGTGCCCCAGAGCCAGCAGGAGCCCTCCCATCTATTCAAAGGAGAGAAGATTTAATCTTTTTCACATCCAGTCATGCCATTGCCTAGTGACTGTCTTGGAGACCAGGAACAAAGCTACCAAGGGTAGAACACAGCAGGCTGAATGTCTACCAGGGGTTACAGCAAAGATCTTATCCTTCAAGCAACCAGACAGAGCATGAACACCAGTAGGGATCCTGGCTTTTCTGTTTAAAAAATGAACTAGTAACTCAACACTCCACTAAAAAGAGGGAGAATGAAACATTGCATCAAATTTCCCCTAGGAAGATAATCAGCTGAATTAATGTCCCAGTCACACTGCCCTGCCAGAAGCAATGCCCAGATCACTCGTGGTTCCTCTGTGCCATGATTTACTGCCACCACGATCCCATCAATAGGAGTTAAGAGCTGTTACACACAGCACCATGAGACACAAGTAAAGCAGATTTCACAAAGTGTTGAATTTGTGAGAAAGCTGTAAGGAAAATGTTTATTGGAATGGAAATTGCATGTAAGTATAAGCAGAAAACTTGTAGTAAGTATTTTTTGGAAATTAAAAGTGGAAAAGTAGCAGTCACAAATGAAATTCAGGAAGTCCAATGTAGGAATCAATGACTACAGTCCATTTAGACTTGAATATATGATGAATATAAATAGGGCATCTGACATCCTAGGAAGGTAAAGGAAAGCACAAATACTGCCCAGCTGCTATAAGTGCTATATTGTAACTTGCACAGAAAAGCTCCTTTATTAGCAGCTGAAAGTTTTACAATATTTCCATGTTGCTATTTATAAAGCAAGTCCTTCTCAGGAGGAAAATGAAAATGCACCCATTCAACTCTTGCTTGCTTTTGCTATGGCTTCTCAAAGATAACAAACCAGCAGTTAAGCCAAGGAGGAGAACACTGTTTCTAGATTCAGTGAAGATTTACTAGAGCCAGGTTTGCACTCTATAGCAGGATCTGGGCTTCCTGGTGTGCCAGGAGTACAGTACATGTCTCCATTACTCACCAGGGAGTAAATGCTGGATAATTTATTAAAGTCCTGGCTCAAAATGGCAGAAGGATAACAGCTTAGGCTTAAACAAGAAAAAAAGACCACGCTATTTATTTTTTAAGGAGTATTTCTGACATTACAGTAATATACTGAGAATTACTCTGGGCACCAGAATAGAATACAGGAATTTTTCACAGAAAACTTTAATCATTTCTACCAATACTTCCTGCAACATTTGTCTTCATTTATCTTCACAAACTCAACATTGAAAAAACCTGCTCCTCTCTTTGGAAACATTAATGAGAAACTACAGAGATATTAAAAGTTGCTTCTTATTTTAGATCAGGGGAATATTCACTTCCCTTCTCCCCCAGGACACCTAAACTGAGGCACCCAGCAGTCACACTTGCTTACCTGATGACAAGCCCCTTATCCTATTCCTCCATATTATCTTTACTCCCTCAACTCAAACAACAGTGATTGGGGATGCCGTTCCATGATGTTTTCATCAGTAACTTTTCCTTCTCCCTCTTAACCATGTTTGATTACCCAGCAGAGACAGTTAAAAAACACTGGCCTCAGGGCTGAAGCTTCTCCAGCAGCCCTGGAGGGGCTTTTGAAGACAACAGATAAGGGGAACCAGGTGCTAACTGAATGCTAACTGAAAGAAACCAGTTCTACCAGCACCGAAGGAAACCTGAACAGCAGAAACCAGAGCGAGGGAGCAGAGGTCTCCAGCAAGCCTCTGGAGCAGGCAGAGAGTCCCTGGCAGGAGAGGTGCAGCCAGCCAGATGGCTGCTATCAGCTAAAGCAGGACTTAACCTGGACGGGGGCAAGGCTGGCAAGGGCACAGCAGGCTGGGTGGAGTAACAAAAGGTCAGCTCACCCTGCTAAGGGACACCCTGCAAGGCCAAAGGTGCAGCACAGGGCCTTTCCAGCATGCAGGCACAGTGGCTCTGAGTTAACCATGTAATAGCACAGGGGACAGAGAACTGCCTGCCTGACCACCAGTAATCAGGGAACCACCCCAGAAAGTATGGACACAGCAGTTCCTCAGATGAAATAACAGCAGCTTGGCTGAACCTACAAGGGATACGATCCTGCACAGGGACTGCACCACAGATGTGCTCTTGGCTCTGTGCAGGGAAAATAGGACACTTGCACTTCTATTCCTGTTTATTCATAGCAGAAAATCCCTCTCTCCATTGATCTCAAAGGAGGCAGAAGTAGTTTTCTAGCTTTACTTAAAAAGATCCTCAAAAGTTTGCTCCACTGGTTTTTCTAAGCATATGCTAAAAGATTTTGCAGAGCACTAACATATCAAACAGCTCAAGAAAGAACATTACTTCTGCCTCTTCAGATTTTTCTTTCCTATCTGACATGTTAATTTATGAAGACAGCATTTTCTTTTCAATTTATAAAAAAAATTCACCCACAATGAACACACAACAAATGCAGAGGTTTGTAAGTTTCTGTACCCACAGTTTCTTCACTGCACTGTGTGGGTACAAGGAAGAACTTAGGGACTGATGGTTTTTAAGAGGTCCATTGAAGACTACAGATGGCCCATGGATTTACAGAATGACACTTGTCAAGTTTGACCTGGAGCTGCAGGCTTAAGAGCTCTGCCCTCTGTAACAAACCTGGTCAGTGCAGGTGTGCTTTCCAAGATGCCCTGCTGTAACTTCTTACGATTTTCCCTAAAAACAGCAATTTCAGAGCCCACTTAATTCTCAAACATGGCCAAGAAATACAAGTAAACTGCATTATAAAAATGCTGCCTTAGCATCCATGGGGCACCCAGGTAAATTAAGCTTGGGAGCCCTTTCTCTAAACTAATGCAATGAGTGAAACAAACTACCACAGGAAGGGTTTGCACTGGGGTAGCCTTACCTACCTTTTACAGGAGGAAAAAAACCTGAACTCCTGCCACTAACCACAGTTTACAACTCCAAACTGCAGCTGTAAGATTGAAAGGCTCACGGGAAAACTTAAGCAGTGAGAGATCAAGCATGAACCTGTCTGACAGAACAGCTTCTCCTCCTCCCATACTGGGTTTTGCCCCAACATGTTGCCAGTGCCCCTCCACCTTAGCAGCTGCACTCGGGACCCCCAGAGCAGATCCCTGCTCTTACCAAGCACACTTAAAGAGAGCTGGGCTGCCCTCCTCATGTACAAGTTGTAATTTAACACCTTTGAGATGGCACCCAAACACCAGCTACCAACGCTCTGCACTCTCTGAAAGCATTCTCAGCAAGAGCTGGCAGTATAGATTGAGGAGATAAGTCTCATCTCACAGGAGAACAAGGCATGAAGCCTTCACAGCAATTCACACTTTATGAAGCAAACTAATGCCTGCAAGGAGCAGCCTTACTCCAGTGGTCAAAGCCTTAACCTCAGAGATCAAATATATAATTAAGGTGGGTTTTAGTTTAAAATAAAATGTGAGGTGATTTCTAACAGAAATGATAGCTCCTCATGTGCTCAGACTAAAACAAGATGTGCTACCCCAGACATTTTAAATCAGGTCTGTAGATCCTCACCATCTCAATGGCTTTGAAGGCAAACTCTTAACGTGAATTCTCACAAAGCCTATTTGCATAGAATATTTCACACCAGGTTGAATTACGAGAAGACTCAGCACTATCCCTTTCTCTAATTCAACACCATGAATTTTCCTGGGTTTACTCTGTAACATGGTTCAAATTCCACAAACTTTTCTTATTGTTTCTACAACACACTTAGCTCCCATGTGGCTGGACAGGAACATGGTGGTCAGTGCTGCTGTCCAGCTCTGAGTCAGGAAGTCCCACAAACCCCTCAATGCAGGTTTTGCACATTTATCCAAAGTCACTGTGGGGTCACACGGATCAGGAATACATGACAGTGCCTGCAGAAGGACACATGCCAGCACTAGCCTGGCCTCATCAGGATCCCCACATAGAGATCTGCTCAAGAAGTTGTGTGGCTAAACAACCTCTTTGTCTGTGCTCTATTGCAGGGCATGAGAGCTCATAGTCTCACCATCTCTCTTCAGCCACCATTCAGACATCTGAGAAGTAAAGAATTTTTTCTATTTAGCAGCTCAAAGCACTACAAGAAGGAAGTGGTTAGTTAGAAAATCCAAAACCAGTACTGCTTAGCTACCCTCCCCTAATTATTAAAATGAGGGTGGTGAGGCTGTGGCACTGCTTGCCCAGAGAAGCTGTGGCTGCCCATCCCTGGCAGTGTTCAAGGCCAGGCTGGATAAGGTTGTAAACAACCTGACCTGGAAGCAGGGTTGGAACTAGATGAACTTTAAGGGCCCTTCCAACCAAACCATTCTATTATTCTCAGCTACCACCTCTCCTCCCATCTCACTTTCTGCAGATACCTGAATTACAGTTTACCAACCCTTTCACTAAATTATAGGAGCAACCTTGGTGTAATGCACAAATCTCCTCCTGTGGTACTCAGCACAGCAACAAGTGATCACTTGCAGTGCTCACTGTGCTTTTTACAGTAGGAAAACCACACAGGAATACCCAAAAATTCCAGTACCATCCAGTATTTGCCAGAGCAAGCAGCAAGGCCAGTACCAGTACCACAGTGACCTGGGGCACACAAAAGGTTGTCCTTTGTATTAAATCAATCCTAGCTACAAAGATGAGCCACAGGCTCTGCCAGTTTCATCCACACAGGGTGGAGACACAAGGCACACAAGCCCTTTGTCTTGTCTTTCCATTTACAGCACTCTGACTAAAAATGTTTCATCACAGGTTGCTGTTGCTTTAGTCTTGACAGCTGATCAGCCACAACTAAACTGATGGCACTTAGATCAGATCCTGCATGTTTCTAGAAGGGAATGGCTGATGGCTTCTGTGCAGCTTCCTTAGTGCAGAGCCCCCAGACCTCTGAGGCTGGGTCAGCACAGCAACAGGAGTCAGGAGACTCCCAGTTTCACCCCAGAATAAAACACAGGCAACCAGGATGAGCTACAACAACATGTCCAAGCCTTGGACACAGCATGGTACATGCACCCCGACAGCAACTGCACAATACAGAAGTTAGAACCCAAGTGACGAGAGGTCTTCCCCAACCACAGAGACTTCAAAGCCTTCCCATATCCATCCCTTGCCTCTGAGAGGATGCAAATCACCACCTAAATGACTTCAGCTGCTGGTATCCAATAGCTGAATAACAATTTATATTAATCTTCAAAGTCTGCTTGTGAAAACAAATTGTGGGAGGTGTTTAGTATTCCTTCCCATTGAAGGAAACTGGAAGGTGAAGGTCCTGTGAACATCCAGGGAGTGGATCAGCACTTCTGAAGAGCCAGCCTTCAGACAGTGTCCTGCTAACACAGCAATATCCCTCAGAGTGCATTTAATTTAAGCAATCTTAGAAAGAAGAAAAATGTATTTGCATCAAGATTTTATAACAAGCATATTTTGGAAGTAAATTTTAGGAAAAAAAAAAGTAGCTCTGCTCAACGACACAGAAGACTGGCAACAACCAGGGTACTTTATTTGTTTTCAGTGAGAGATCAAAGCTACTGAATCTCTAAGAGATGGGTCTGACTCATAAGAAATACCCTCTATGTCCTTTAAATTCAGATTTAAAAACCAAGATCATCTGACACTCCATAGATATTTCAGAGGAGAACTTTTTTATTAGTGTTTCAGATTTCAAACCATTTCTCTTAGAATAAAAATTACTTGGAGTTTTTCTCATCGATATTGGGTCCATCAGTAGTCCATGGGTGCTCAGGTCTTGAGAGCAACACAGAAACCAAGACATTTGTGCACAGCAAAGGTAGAAGCACTTGGGACATGATCCCCTCACCACCAAATAATTCTTCTTGATTTGTAACTACTTGAAGTCATAAAAGCATATATTGTAGTAAACCAGTTGCTTTATTTACATTCAGTGCCTCTCAAAAGAGAGTCCACATTCATCCCTCACCAACACAGGCTTGAGATCACATCTCAAAAAAGGAATAAAAACTTGATTTTACTTGCTTTCATTATTAAGCACTGGACACACAAACATTTTCAGCTTTAATTAAAAAGCAACTCACTTGTGTCCAAGTCTTTTTTTATGCTAAAAAAAAAATAATTTAGAAAAATTCTTCTCCCTCTGCCTGCAATCTTTTCTGGAGTGAAATAATCCTTTAATCTCACATGAGCTAGATTGTCCTTCAATTCAGGCTTTGGATTATTTTACAGATTTATCAAGTCTTCTCCATTTCACTGTGTTGTTTTCTCCCAGCTTCAACGCAAGATTAGTTTGGGGAAGCATCTAAAGCCATTTCCTGTGGGTGGATTATTGCAGCTATTTACAAATTTTGATGCTAACCTGATTCTGAACTCTTCATTTGGAGAAGACATCTTCCTTCCCACATAAAACCAGCAGCTTTTGCCTCAGTGCCTGCTGCCCACAGATGAACAGAGTGAACACAGCAGCTGGAGGTGTTTGGAGTGAGGACAGGAGTACATTATAAACTCTTTGAAGATGATCACTGCAAATACAAGTTTTCCACTGCAGCCAAGAGAGTTACTCACAGATCATCTTTTCTGAAGGGGAGTTCAGCTGTAAATGCAGAAAATACACTTGAACCAAGCAAATCTTTGGTATCTACTACATTTTTGTTTCAGCCAAAACACACCTTTGCCAGGTTATCCAAGAGAGAAAATCACCTTCTTTTCCCCTTAAACTTTAATATTCACCCCAACTCTTCATATAACCACTGAGATACTGAGATCCAGTCTTCAATAAAAAAGAATAAATTGAGAAACAGTTTGCATTTTCCTCCTTTTCACATCTCTGAAATGCCAGTAGAGGATTTTTAAACACTGAGACACTGACAAGGTAATAAGCTGAAGGAAAGGGAGGGGCAAGGCATCAGTATCATACATTTATTACTCTCATCCATCCTTTGCCAGATGTGAATTGCCTGCTTTCCTACAGGAGGGAATCAGGGTATAGACGTAATCCAAAGCTACTGGGAACAACTGGCTTATGTCCAGGTCTCAACTTCACTCTTCAAGGCAGCAGAATTATTAAGCATATGCTACACTTCTGAAAAAGAGCCATGTAAGGCCAAACACAAACCACTTTTAGGAAAAAATACGAAGACCCTGTCAGGTCACATTAGACCACTTTCTTCCTAGTAAAACAAAAGATATCCTGACAGAGCTTTGGGAAGGAGAAGGAGAAAAAGGTTACATTGAATCACAGACCAGTTGAAAGAAAGTTGCCAAAACTTTAAAGAATTAAATCATATCAACAGGATAAGGATGAAGCTTAGCAAAGCTTCTGTTCACTCTAGTGGTTACTAATAGCTGAGATACACAACAGCCACTGGATTCTTCAAATCCATCTCTCTCTGATTAGAACTGAAAGTCCAAGTGTGCTCCAGTGTATCCTCCTGTGTGGGGCACACCAGCTCCACAGCCTCAGGGATTGGTGACTGGCTGGAAGAGACCTCTGAACTGAATAAAAACAATCTCACTGAATCCAACACACGACACCTCATTTCATCTGGAAATCTACTGCCAGAAGAGGGGAGGTATTAATAATTGGTGATGCAGCTTCCAGTGTGCAGCTCAGAACAAAGCTGTGTGCTGGCAAGAGATGACAGCCCACAGCTGATGTCTTACTATCACCTCTTTCAACAGAAATTGGAAGTATTTTCTCTCCTTCCCACTTCTACATGATACCAAGTTGAAACCTTGAAATGACAGCTACAGTAAAAATATTAGGAAAATAAATTAGGTTTATATCTGCATAATTTTCCAAAGTAGTTTATCACAACTTTAACCTTCCCTGACTGCTACTTTACATGATGGTAACACAGTGTTGCATCTACAACAAGAACAATCAACACAGGAACTCAAGATACCACATCAGAAATAAATCCAAGCTCCCATGGAGCTAACAGATTAAATTCCTGAAAAGCCCATGGATGGCTATATCAATAGAGGCTTTCTGGAAATGCCACATGTTCTCTCCCTTGGCCCTGCTTATGCCCTTACAGTTCTCTTTAAACAAGCAACACTCAGGAATTATGATTTTAACAGAGCACTAGGAGCATATTACACCCTCCAAGAAGGGAAAATAGTGACACTTGTTATGTGTATTTATGAAAGCTTTTTGAAGAAGTAGTGGTGTCCTCCTTTCACAAAGAGAAGTCAGCAGTGTGTCCAAAGCTGACCAGCATTGCTTTGAATCTGCTGCCTGCAGGGAGCAGCACCCATTTGGTAAAGCAGAAATGGCTTGGAAAGACAACCAAGCCTCACACCACCAGGCATTGCTCCCATTTCACACCACAGCTCCTACCAGAGCACACCTCATTGCATGAAAGAGGGGTAACAGCTGGAGCTGCCTTCCAGAGCTGCATTCCCTTCTCCTACCAGCCATCAGCACTGGCAAAGCCAAAGTTCAGACATGCAAGTCGAAGCCCTCCAGATCTGCCTTGCTACCTTGCCCACACCCCTCCTTTTGAGGTGCCTTCTGCCTTACTCCAGGAATGAGGAATTCTTCCAGGCTCATTTGCTAATGTTTGTTTGGTGTTGATTTGTGTCACTGCTAAATATCAAAACTTTGGCATGAAAACAGCATGTCAGGGACATCTACCTGTACAAGTGCATTAAAATAGTGTTAATACAAAATACAACATACACAGAGTAGAACCAATGGGAAACAAAGTACTTCAAAGATGGTAAAATTCTACAAAAAAAGGTAAAAGGTTGAAGAACACAGTTACTCAAGGCAGCTTTTTAGTTTTTTACTATTTCAGGGCTATTTCCAATTTTATCCTATAACTTACTAATTTATTCCTCCCCCACTGATCTCAATTTCTCTTTCTGTTAGGTTTGAAACAACATTTAGAATTTTCTACAGTTACACAATATCTTCGACAGAGATATCTGCATTGCTTATATTTAGGTTAAATCCCACACACACTGTTTACTGCAATATTTGCCTCCTCTAAACACCTATGAAGTTAAAAAGGAGCCATTACACATCCATTATCAGAAATGTGGATGTGATTTATGTAATGAAAGATAACAATCACATTCCAAGCTTACTAGGGAGACGTAAAAACAGTATTAAAATATTTTGTGTATACACTGGGTTGCTTTTTACTCACAAGTATGAGGGCCCAGTGTCACACAAGATTTCCCTCCCCTCCTCCAGTGTTCAGTGTTTTAAAGACCACAGTAAAAGTGCTTTTTTGCATTTCTGCCAAGTGAACTTAAATACCTTTTGGGTTTCATCCTACACTATTTTAGACTGCCTGTAGTTGTGGCATGTTTTTTAATCCCTAAATCAGCCTTCAGTCTCCTGATGGGCCCTCCAACCCATCATCTTACACTCTTTGACAAGTATTTTGACAAGCTAACTCTCTCAAGAGCAGAGAGCTAACTGAGACTACTAATCAGTATATGCAATACCAAGCGTTCAAGACCTACTTGTTCATCCTCAGAAACAATACTTAAACTAACAGAAAAACCTTCCCAACAGAGTTTTCCATCCTACCACCATGGTCTCAGCTACAGGAGACCTCCAATGCTCCCCATCTCATGCTTTCTCCCTGCTTCTCACACACCTCAAAAAAACCACAATGAAATTCAGGTCCATACAACCAGAAACAGTATTTCTCCACAGTGAGCAGTTATTTAGTTAATCAAAAAACACTTCTATGCCCAAATTCTTATTAAGTAAACACATTCTGTGATGATCACCATTCATGGCTGGTTCTGCTCAAGCATTGCTTAGTGACTCCAAGAAAGAACTGTTTGTTAATGTTTTAGCAAGGGATTAGTTGTTTGTAGCTGTGAGTGAAAAGCATGTTCCAGCAACAAGGCATAGAAGGGCCCAGACTTGTTGATGGGAGGAGGATGTTGCAGAAATTGGACTGTGTAGGTGAATGCTGGGTGGGGGAAAGGAGCAGGATCTGAACAGAGTTTACCTATAGGCTGTGGTATAATGGGGCAGAGAAGAGAAACAGAGATTATTCACCAAAACAGAGTTGTTCTGCCAAGCACTCCTTTAGGCATCATAGTTTTAGATAAACCCTGGCTAACAGCACAGTCTATCAGAGCTGGCTCCAGCAGCATCTACTTCGCTGCAGCATAAAGGAACTGGGGAAGAGCAGGGCCTAAGCTGGAAGTCAGTATGAGGGAAGTGATAGAGGTAAGCTGAGAAGCAGATGATGAAAGACTTACCAAAATACCACTAAAAAGCAGAGGTTTTGAACTAGCCATATTATTATTCTATGAAACTATTGTAAAACATTCCCAATTCTTCCAGTCACAGGCATCTTGGTCACTACCAAATTAAAAAGCAAACCATACCTGAGTCAGAACATCCAGCTGTCCCATAATATGCTCCAGGGTATTTGCAAGACTGGTCTCCTCCTCTTGCGGCTCATTGGTCCTACCAGAATCCTGACTTTTTGTTTTCTTATGATGAATGCCACAATCCATTTCTGACTGTTAGAAAAATAAACACACATCATCTGCTATTGTGATGCAAACAACTGCACAGGGATTTCTGTTCCATGGAGGGTAAACAGTAAAGGACAATTTATGCTGGGACACTCTATGCTATTAAAAACAGGCAAAGGAGAAAAGGAATTGTTCTTGCCACAGCTGGAAAAGGAAAAGCTTCTGCTGACTTGTCTGCTTGCTCCAGGTGGAGAGTGGTTTTGTTGTTTTCTGGGGGGGTTTTGTGTGTGCTTTTGTTTTTTTTAAAATCACCACTAGGAAAGGCAAACCTTAGATACAAATCTTGAAGCAGTCCTGCAAGGTTCAAGTTTTCTATGTGCAAAGAACTTTGGTGTGCTCTTGTGGCACACAGGCACAGATTACAGGTAAATGAAGACTTACTGGAGCTGCTTAGGGAAGCATTGCATCCCAGTGACAGGAATTAAGTAAGTTACCCCAGAGGAGTCTGATTATTTCACCCCAACAGTAAAGTTAAAGTCTCTCTCCATGCTTGGTAGTTGAAAGAAGGCAAAGACATTGTACCATAGTTAAGTTCAGCAGAAGCAGGATGTCCCAATATGCACTGGAACTGTTTTGATTTAGTAATTTTAATTTTGTTTATATCTTGAACTGGTTTTCCTCCTCAACGAGATTAAGAACAAGTTTACTTTGAAGTTTCAACTGTTTTAGTTACGCAAGCTTGAATATTTCATTCAGAATAAATTAAGTTTGAAAAACACAAATAGATCTCTACTAAAGAGCTTATTCTTCTTTCCTTTTCTTTCAAAATGGTATCTTTCTTCTAGAACAAACACTATTTGCATTGTTTATCTGCATTATTGCCAGCAGAAGCAGTTCAGAGAAGTTTAACTAAAGGAGGCAGCCAACTGGTTAAGCAACTGCAGACTTCAGTTTCTCAATTTACACTAATGGACAAGATTTGAATTGAAAGCCAAGATCACAGCTCTCAAAACGTACTTCTCCATGGCCCAACGCCTGGTGCAGCTCCATCCCATGCACTTATTACTCACACAAAGTTTACAAATCAACAAAGCAGCAAAGGAATTCTGACAGATTGAAAAAAAGTCTCTAAAAGTTCTTCCACAAGTACTTTTTCTAGTAGAAATGAAGATTTGCCTCCATCTCTTCTCTCCTAAGCAAAAGCAGGAATGCATTTCTCAGCAGCACAGTACTGATCCACCTGCTCCTCTCTGTATTTGATACCACAGATGTGCAACTAAACTGCAACAAGGCCTTAGACCAGCTCACGTAACTTTAACCATCAAACTGTTCAGTACATCATGAAGATACATACATGCAAATAAAAAATTATATTTATTTTTAAAATATACATAAAAACCCTTGTGCTGCTGGGAGCCACTGACTGAAGCCAGAGAAAGGCTCCCAAGGCTGACATCCAACTCAACACACAGGCAAAATATGCAGTAAGTAGTACAAGGAGCAGAAATGTGAGTACCTAGGGAAGGTGGAGACTGGAGGAGGTGAGGAAGAGAAAAGGAACGAAGAGGCTGCAGCAGTAGCAGCTTTGACAGGAGAATGCCTTGCTGCTGGCCACTAAGTGCTAGTAGGAGCTGACCATTCTTCCAGAGCCTGCCCACCAAACCATCCTCCTGCAGCCAAGCCTCACATAGCCAGTTTTGCATGAGGATCAAGAAAAAAGGGAATGGTTTAAATAACATGTAGAGCTGCTGCTCCACAGGGATCACTGTGCTCCATCACGGGCCCGGGATGCAGCTGGGATCAGGTGGTACCAGCCACACCGGCCTCTGCTAATTTCCTTCCTCCCACCTGCTTGAGTAATTTGGATTATCTACAGGCCCTCGGCCAACACAGCCCACACTTCAGGTCACACAGATCTGCCTCAGCATGGGAGCCACACTCCAGCTACTCCTGTGCTGCAGGGAGTCCAGGAGCCGCACAATGCTCACCCGATGCATTGATTTAATCAACTAAAATATGTTTTTGCAGAGATGAGATCAATCCAGTCTTAAAAACCTGCTATATGCTGCTTAAATTTAAAAGTGAAAACAAACAAAACCCACAAACCACTGCTTTTCAATGGGTAACTAGGATAAAAAAAAATTTTCTTTCTATTTTAAGGCTGACTAGCTTATGTTGATGATGTAACTTCAGGCCAGTCAATCATGGCACAGCAGAAATTTGAGTGAGCTAACACTGCATACAACCTGCACTTAAAAACCCCAAATGATGATGAGCTATCCTCTTCAAAACCCATTAGAACAAGCTGACTCACAGAGCAGAAAAATGACTGTAACAACAGATTTTCTCCATCTATCTTTATAGCATATGTCAGACAGCTTTTCATAAAAAGCTTCAGGGTTGAACTCAGAGTCTATATTCTCTTTGCTACAGTTCACAAAGTTGAAATCTGGCAAGGGCAATACAGTAGAGATGTTCCCACACTGATGCTTTAGGGGTCAGGTGGTCCCTCACCATGTCAAGTTGAAGCCAGAGCTGTCAGAAGCCACATTCTGCTGCTCACCTCACAGGCTACCCACCCCCACGAAAAGCCAAGCAAGCCACCTTCAGTAAGGTCATGGGGGCTCCTGAAGGCAACAGCCGCAAGAACAGAAGTATATCTACATTTAAAAACAGAAGTATGACAACATGGCACACTGTCCCACTTCAAACACCACAGCTGCTTGAAAGGCTCCCTACTGCTCACCATCATCAAGATAACCCAAAGCTACCGCCTCCAGCAATGAGGTTCTGAGTTAGTGCCTCTGTCTAAACCAGGGACACAGCCAGCCAGCAAATAACCACTGTGGCAGTGGGTCACAGCAGTGACTTCCAGAAGGGAGCCTTCCAGCCGACCACGGTCTTTGACTATTGAGGAAGAACCAATTTGTCTCCAGACTTAAACATTATCAAATGCTGTAAAAGCAGACTGAATCAGCTGCTGTTCCTAAGAATGAACAAGAAAACCCTTAGAGACCAAACTACAGACACCCTTCTCCTAATGACAATCTATAGCATGTGGTGAGCCAGCCATCAGGGATTTAAATTCTAACAGATTTAGAAAAACATGGCAAAAATACAAAATTGTGTCAGTCTTAGTACCTATGACCATCATGATCACAGGCAGAGACACCTGTGCTCTCATCTGACTCACCTGTGGGTACAGTGCCAGCTGAATCCTGGGGACAGGCACCAGAAACAATGGCACTGCTGCAGAGGTTTAATTCATTTCAGAGTTCAAGTGTGCAATTTATTCAGCACAACCAAACAAATGTCTTTGCCATTAAGTATCTTATTACAACATCTGCGTATTGAGCACTGGGAGTAGAGCAAGGAGCAGCTGAACATTAAAGGAAGAAGAGATGAGCAGTTTCAGAATACAATACAGCTCTCAGTGACAAAGGGAAAACAGAAGTGATTTATTTATAGCAACCACTTAAAGACAGCACAAGGCAACTACTTGGAGGAAGGGGAAAATTAATCAGCCTGCATTCCAGAGGTCTCTTACTGAGCCTCTTGTGAAAATTGTTCTGGCTAAACAGCATCCTGGCCAGCAATTACAGAGCTGATCAGGGGGTGGGGGGCAGGTATGAACTACACAGCACATGTGCAGCCACAGAAAACGGCAAGAGACAACTAAAAAATGCATTTCTGCTTCTTAAATGGTGATCCCTAGAAAACATATTGATACAATAACCACCTACCTCAGTTTTACACATACTAATAAAATATAGGATTCTTATAATCCAGTCCAAAGGAATTATTTCTTTTCCCTTCCACACCTCTCTCTACTGGATGGGAAGAACAGAGTGGTGTGAAGGGGGTAGGTTCAGCTCTACCTTTAAGTCCCTTTCAGTTAATTAACACAGTGTATTTACTCTTTTGAGGGTTTTGTGTTTTGGTGGGGTTTTTTTAAGACAGTATGATGTTGCCAAGAATTAATTTTCAAGTATCTAGAAAGACAGCACACCCCTTAAGCAACACACACATCCAATGTGTTCAACACAGACCTTCCATATATTAGAATTCCCTAGTGCAATCAAATTCATTATCTTAGCTGAAAAAATTCCCCTAAAAACAGAACAGCAGAAAACTCCCAAAGGTGGTGCACACAGTTCATCTGGACCCTAATTCTACTAATCCAAAGACAAGAGAAATACCTTTAAAAGTCTATTCTGAGTCATTTTCACCACAGGTAAAGCAATACTTTAAATGTGTTCCTGAAGAGCAACAGTGACATCCAGTGGAAGCATGTCAGCTTCAAGGTAAGCTCCACAGGAAGGTCAGATGGATACACCATGCTAGAAGGGATGGCTCATGAAAAGCTGAGATGTAACCTTAGTTCTCCCTGCTCTGCACACAAAATATCATTGACTGAGCAAAAGCACATTTCTCTGGCCTAGAAAAGCATCCCCTCTTCAAGGCAGCACTGAAATTTCTGGAGCAATCACATTCTTCAAGACTTGCAATACTTTACATCTACAGTCCAGGCCAGCATATGGGGTAACAACTCGATTTAGAATACAAGTTAAATTAGCTTTGTGAAACAATTTATATGACTATTCATGCATGCTCAACTCTTAGGTCAGAATTCAAGCTAGAATAATGAAGGGAATTTGGGAGGGAGAGAAAGAAAAGACAAGGGAGGTAAAAAGAACATGACTTACCTTTCATTTTTGCTTCAGACAAAAGGTATGTTGGGTTTGATGCAATTATTTATGCAGCACCCTCTTCCCTACTGTTGTTACTAAAAAACCAGTAAAACTTGGCACCTCTACTGTAACAGCCATGTTTCACCACAGGCCAATAAATATCAAGCTTCCGATAAACTCAGGAAGAAATAAGAGTTATTAGGGACATCTCAAACCCATTTAAATCCCAAGGCACTCTTGTGCCAAAGCCTAAGTGAAGCACTGGCAGAAGGAGGCGGATGAAGCCTGCTTGCGTATTTTAAACAAAACAGCACCAGAGCATCCAGCTCTGCTGACCAAAATGCCCGGAAGGACAGAAATAGGGGAAGAGCTGGTGGCCAGCTGAGGTACTCAAAAACGTACAAAACAGCCTGTCCATACAGAGGAGGCTGCACTTGGACTGAAATTTGGATTTGTTTGCAGAAATACCAGCATCCTGTCTCTGCAAGCGACCCTGTCTGGCAATCTCCAGCCAAGAGTAGGTCCTCATCAGAAGGGAAAAGCTGTTCCCCTCCCTTTCAGTGACCTTGCTCTGTGGTTCACTGTTGGTCCAGTTTACTTACCTGTATAGTCTGTGAGTATCACTTTTAAATCAGGACAGACAGTAGTGCCCTCAGTTTCAAGGTAACATTGAAGACAAATGGGAGTTTGGCACGTATTGCATTTCCAAAAGCACAAATGGTATTCATGTGAAGAGTGAAAATGAGGAATAGTAATGCCAGACATTGAAAGCCCAGTGACAGAAAAAACTTAATGACTACCAATTGTTAAAAAATATAAAGCAAGTCTGTATTTCTTGAGAAGGAAAAGCTAAGGGTGGCTTTCAATTATTTTAGATTTGTGTTTCTTGCTTTGCTTAGACCTTTTATCTTCCTTAACCAATTTTCCACTCCCATCAGTCCTAGAGTTTCCTTAGGAAAGAGGAAGAGGTCTTCCAGAATTCAGTACAGAATAATTAAGTTTTGTTGCACAGCTGATGCTCAACTGTCTAACACTGCTCCTGGAGAATAACAACAACAAAAATTTCAAAGGAAGAGTTTTGTGTGGAAACAAGCCTCGATAGGAATAAAAACATAAGTATGAAAACCATTGGTAAGAAATGTCACCAAGAATTGAACTACTTCTTTCTGGTCCTGTTTTTTGGAGAAAAACTCCCAAGAAAAGGCAGTCAAACATTGGAAAAAAGTGTTTTTTCTCAGCCTTGGGTTGTCCGGCTGAGAATAAACCAAAAGCATCAGCTTCTAAGGCTGGCCATTAGTGATCTCCCGAAGTGGGAACAACAGCTTCTAGCTCATTCCCTTATCAGAATAATTTGCCTTTTTCCACTGAATTGAGTAAATATACACTGTGTAACATACAAATCTTGTGCCTACCTACTTTGTTGCTTATAGACATATATAAAAATGCATGCCATGTATATGTAAATGCAGACACAGACATGCACTTGTTATTACTCTTGCTTGAAGTCTGAATTTTAGCAGAAAAGTCTGACATCTTAGAAACTTTTAAAGCTTAAGCTAATTTCATCCATCTTCAAGCTGGCACAGAACTGCAGCTTGAAAAAAAAACTTTAAAATCTTGCCTCCATCTCATTTCTTTAAATTATGACTCAAGCATTAAAACAAGCCACATACAGCAGCAACCTAAGTGGGAGAATTTACATTAATTAGCCTGAGATGCTGAACTTAAAAGGCAATTTTTATTCTGACCAATAATGACTTGTCAGGACTTGCCTTATTGTTCCAGAGTCTAAGAACAAATCTATTCACTGTAAGATGACAGAAATTAAAAGCTGATCCTCTTATTTCTGCAAGAAATCTTGTCAAACCAGAACACAAGGGAAAACAGTTGTAGCAGCACAGCTGCTCCCATCCACTACCAGGCAAAGCTGTTGCAGGTTGCTGCAGTCATTCAGAGCCCTTGGAAAGCCAAGCTGAGGGTGCTGCCTTTTCCTCTCACTCATGTTCTTCACCAAGACACTTGTCCTATCTCTCCATGCCCTTATCCAAACACCCTCTCCAGCTCTTCTTGTAGTAGGTACCAGAAGGTGCTCTAAGGTCTCCCTGGAGTCTTCTCCAGGCTAAACAATGCCAACTTTCCACAGCAAAGGTGCTCCAGCCCCCTGATCATCCTCATGGCCTCCTCTGGACCCATCCCCAACAGTTACACTTTTTTGTCACATTGGGGCCCCAGACCTGAAGGCAGCACTGCAGGGGGGGTCTCACCTGAGCAGAGCAGAGGGGCAGGATTAACTCCCTCATCCTGCTGCCCACAGGGCTTTGGGTGTAGCCCAAGACACATTTGGCTTTCTGGGCTGCAAGTGACCCACTGCTAGGTCATGCCAAGCTTCTTGTCAACCAACCAAGTCCTCAAGTCTTTCTCTTCAGGGCTACTCTCAATTTCTTTTTCTCTGTTCCTGTTGAACATCTGTCCCCTCACAAAATAATCACAAGATCACATCTCAAAACAGGCTTAGCTAAGTGGGCTTCCTTCAATAAAAGGAGAAGCAGCTATGGGTAACCATCTGCAACCCCCCTACTTGGGAAGGATGTAGGGAAGAGCTCTTGTGATCAATCAGAGCAAGACTCCTGCTCATCCCTAGAAAATTTCTGCTTGGACAGCCAAGTAGGATAGAGAACAATGAAAACATCTTGAGTACTCATCACATTGTTGTTCTTTTAAGTAAATAATCTACCTACCTATTCCAGGAGGAAGGCAATTGTGCACCAGAGTAAAGTTCCTGGAGTGGAAATCCTCCAAAAAGTAAGGTGACAGCAGATCAGGAAATGCAACCATTTTGCAGACCACACCCCTGCTTTAGGCTGAAGGTTGGATCCCTGCTCTTGAATACAGGATCCCTCCCTTACAATGCTTAAAATTAAATAAAGAGAAAGGGGTGGAGAAGGTGCAAACAAAAACCCACATTCGCATCCCATCGCAAAGAGCTGCAGCTCTGTGCAATGAAACTGATTCCCAGGAAGGAATTTCACAGCAAGTTAAAAAAAAAAGGTATAACAGGATTCCTAAGTATTAACAAGTGCCAAAATTAGATACAATTACCAATTTGGAAGCCAAAAGGTCAAAAAAGAGGCACATCTGGCCTATGAGTAATTCAGAAGGAATTTGTTTACACAAGGACAGGCTGACAGGATGAACTGCTGCAGTCAGCACACAAGACCATGGGCTGAGCACTGCAGGCACCCGAGGTCACCAAACCCAACCAGTAAGGAGAGAGGTGGAGTCAGCTCTGGACATTCAGTTATGGTCCTCAGACAACTTTATGATCAGATCATGTTTTCTGGAATCTGCCTCCAATCCTATCCTACAGCACTATTTTGGAAAATTAACCACTGAAGAAATAAGCGCAGGCCCAAGGCTTGGAGAAAGCTCTAAACCCAGCAGTGTCAAAAGAGCCTAAATGTCTGTCTTAGCCAAAAGACACATTTGAAGAGTCAAAGGCTACTCGCTTCAAAGTCCTTTCTGCTGAAGTGCTGCTCTTACCAAGCTTCCCTTTATGAAGGTCAGCCATGCACAAATCCAGTATCTCCACAATGGAGTGCCATTTAACTTCACAGGAGCTGAGGATATTTAAGACATTTGTGCTCCTGAACTTCAGAAGAGCCAAAAGATTTCTTGGCAAGAGAATGTCAGAGGACAGTTCTCACTTCTGTCCATGTTCCCCAAATTGCCCCACCAAGGGATTACCTCTTTTTGGGTCTGTCTGCACATCCACTTATGTAAGCAGGTCTCAGAATCCTACCAGGAGCTGAAAACTAAACTGCATACATTTAAGTTCTATGGTTGCAGAATTTACAACTGCAGTGACAGGAGAAACATTTCCCCATCACCTGTAAGCTTGTGTTCTGCTGAAGCTTCATACCTCTCACCAGGATACCCCTAGTTTGAGATAAGCAGACCACACACACAGTCCTTGCAGCCTGTGCATTTCACTGCCTTTCAGACTGAAGCCCCCACACCTCTTGTTGAAGACAGCTTTGCTTTCAAGGTACCTCAGCAGAAGCAAGTTTTAAGGTATTTTTCATGAGAAAGTTATATGCAGAGGCTGAGGCTAAAGTTGCCTTATCAGCCTCCTTTGCAAAGTCATATTTTGCACAGCTACCACATGCCTGCAGAAGGTTTATGTTTAAACCTGAGCAAAAATCTCTATATCAATGCATATTTCTTATTTTCCATAAAATTTCATTTAAAAACTGTTTACCCACTTAGCTTTTATTACAATGCTTTTATTCACCATTTTCAGTGTTTAGATAAACACCCAGGCACTTTCTAACTGTCCAAGTGACATCAACCATCCAGCATTTGCTGTGACACTTGACCATACACAGCCTTCCTGGAATTAGTCAACAATAGCAGCAAATCTGTCCCATAATGAACCAAGTGTTCTTGCACACTCACGTCAGCTGTAACCACACATGCAAAGCTTTTCCTTGTACTTGTTAAAAAAAAAAAAAAACACCACCAAACCCCCAAAATAAAACACATTATCTGCCCTCTCTGGAAAAAATAAATCATACGATGATTGTTTTCACAACTTATCAGAACAGTGAACACGTTCTCTGATCTGACCCTACACAACTCCTCACCCAGACAGACCTGAATGCTTACAGTTCCTGACCCCAGAAAAGCAGAAGAGCCTTTATTTTTGAAATCACATGCAAAATCCACACCTCTCATTCTGTCTTTCCTTTAGGTCCTCACCACTTAATATTGCAACATAGAATATGAGTTTACCCTTTAGATTCTAGATCAAAGCAAGCACACTCACAGGATCAAGGCACAGGACTGCAAAACTTCATTTCTTCCCTTCAGCTTCCCACCACACACACCAGGAGTGCTTGCCCTGAACTTTGGGTTTCAGTGTGATTATGCAGCACTTTAAAGCAACAAGTGTTAGCCTAAAATTTAAGAGCAAGCATTTATTGCAGAGGTACTGCTTCTGAGCTAACATTTACAGCCTCACATCTATGCTAACATACTTAGAATTCACTTCTGACAGCTTTAGTGGTTTATCACGCTTTCACACTACAGTCATGACTGCAATTCCTTGGTGTCCTTCTCTTTCATTTGCATCAGATCAGTCCTTGCACAGATCAGTCCCACTTTCAAAGCAAACTGCATCTCCCAAGATTTACAGAAAACTCAAGCAGGTGGGCAGAGCAACTTTGAAGTTTATGTCTATTGTTACAAACACGTCCAATACCCTGATTCATACTGAACTGGAACCAACTGCCTGAGAAACCAGCATCTTCTAAAGGCTCCAGTCTCCCTCTGCCTACGGAAGTGAAAATTGGTTTGGAGCAAGCTTGTTTTCAAGATCACCAACCTTGACAACATTTCATGACTCTTATCCCACAGCTTATTTAGGATTCTTTTTTCTTCCTATTCATCTTGATGACAAACCAGTTTTGATGTCTGTATTCAGTTATTCTTTCTTGCATGTTAGTCAGCTTCTCCCCATGAGAAACCAGATACTGGACTGAGTGGTTTTACACAGCCACTGTTTTCATTAATATCTGTGCTTTCACAATGCATAACAAAAAAATTAAACACCTACACAGCATTATAAGCTCTCCTTGGAAAAATATTCTCATGGACCTAAGGGTGAGAACAGATTCAAGATGTGTCAAGAATAGTGTTCATGTATTTTAGGGGTACCAAAACTAAATAACAACCTATATGTCTATTTCAAATAGACATGTCTGCAAAATCTCAGGATTACTCAATAGGCAGAATCCTCGCACACTAACACAGAAGTAGAGAAAGAAGGACTAGGTTCATTTTTCATTGAAGGAAAAGGTGACCTTGGCATGAAATCAAGATCTGCAGGTGGCAGCTTCAAGTCTGAATTTGACAGGAAAAATAACTATCTCAACCACCCAAAACCCACCAAAATAAGCAATTCACTATTAAAAAAGCAAGCATTTGGTTCTAAAGAAAGAAATTAAAATATAGTGAAATTTAAGACTTGCAGTGAGTTGTAGGAGTGATGGTACTCTTAAAGAGCCCAGCATGAAGTATTTCTAAAAGATACAAGACATGACAATGACTTGAAAAAAAAGAGGAGACTGACATGACATAGCACAAGTTACTATGGAGCCAAGATTTTCATGCTCAGGTTATACTTAAAATAGCAAATGAAGCCATTTTCAGAGATATCAGTTTCTTTTTAACAGCAAAGAACATTTCAGATCAATTCTAAATTTAATCTTAACCTAGGGTATTCCAAACAAGCTCTCAGAGGACACTATTTATTCCTCTTCTCCTAACTTTAGCAATTTTAAGTGCCTCAATCCAAGGATATTGAGCACTAGCTATATTTCTCAGCCCCCATGCGGCATGCCCAGGCCAAAGCTTGCATTTGGGTGGCAATTCAAAAAACCTCCTTTGAAATAATTTAGGACCCCAAACCAAAGTATGTTTCTGCTGCATGATTGAGCATGGATTCACTTCTCCCTCTGCAAATACACAGCACCTCATCCAAACCAACACACTGCACCTCAGAATACTAAGTGCCCTGTTTCCTACAAGCTCAGAGCATCAGTAGAGCAAACTCTTGTCAGCCACAAGACACAGATTTGCCTGTCAGTAGCACATAAACAGCTGGTCCCAGTAGCATCTATTGGATGTTTGGCCAGGTGAACTCTCCTCCACAGGGGAATAGTTTTGTTGGAGGGATAGGTGTTCAGGGTGGTCATCGTTCAAGGGATTCATTCAGCAGCTCCCTTCAATGGACATCTTAAGAGGTTTTGTAATGAAGAACTAAGTTTTAGAAGAGCTTAGGCATTTTCTTCCTTTCTTTAAATTACTACTGGATAATATGCTCTGGCAATACAGCAGCACAGGAGAGGGTGAATTTATCATCATCTCCCATTAGCTGACACCTCGTCTACATTATTTATTATTTAAGCCATTCGTTGGCACATTACAAAGCAAAAGTGGCATTTTTCTCTCAGAAAGTATTTGTCTCTGCTGTATTTGAACCCAGTATTACACTGTGCCATATTTTAAATTAAAGCAGATAGAGTTCAAAGCTAGACCAGTTCAATAGGCTAATAAACAAAGAGGTCATTGGACTGATAGTTTCATAGCCTGCATAACTTTAGCGTTAGAACACAGGAGGGGAGGAAAAGGAAGAAGTCAGATTTAGCCAAAACCAGCCAAGGATCAATAAACACTTTCACCTCCTCCTTCCTTATGTGACTGCTTCTTCCCATGCTCTCCCACTAACCCAACTCTAACCAACTTCTGGTTTTGTTTGCTTTCTTTACACAGCACTCCACAGAGAATGGCATCAGGCTTAGAGCCACAGACTCAGATCTTCTCCATCCCAAAATACTACAGCTGTTCCAATATCTCCAGCAAGGGACTGAAGTCATATTAAATAAAAACACCACTGTGTTTGAGAGATAACATAACTTTAGTACCCCAGTAAAGATCTAAATTGATATGGTCAAAGACACTGCCACAGAGCAAGAGATGCTGGCTAGAAGTTTACCCTTCAGCTGAGGCAATGCCATTTATGCACAGACCACAGTTCACAAAGAGCCTCTCAGCTTACAGCTCATGCTGAAGAAGATTAACCAAAAACCAGCCGTGGTAATAACATACGGCAGAATCCTGTAAGTATACCCAAATGTATCAAAAATATCCAAAGATTGACAAGACAAAATAAAGATGTCGAAATGAATCACCACCATGTGCAAAAATTCGAGCTTGTATGGGCAGTAGCTTTAAAGGGTCACTTTTGTAACAGCCAACATCAGTTCCACTTAGATCAGTGCATCATTGAATTACTCAGTTGCTGGATTTATCCTCAGGTACAGTCAGAACTCAGAGGTCTCAACACATGATTCAGGGAACAGATATGAACTAATGTCTCCAGGTATTCAGGAAAGAAGCTCCAGTACAATATGTCACCTATTTGTCATGTGACACCTACACACAGCAATTTTTTTTTATCTTTGCTGACTGTCAGTGAAAAGATATCATAAATTCTATTTTCAGGACTGACACCAGCCTGAAGGATTCATATCAGCTAGCAAAGCCAACTTCAACTGTTGCACACATCTGCTTTTTTTTTGTCAACTACTGTTCATGTCATCATGAACCACACATTGTTAAACAGGGGCTGTTACTAAAAAAACACATCTATACGTGCACTAAGTTTATCTTCCTTTTAAGATCGTTATATATAATTGCCCTATGAAGTAAACACAGTTAAACAAAAACAAAAATACAAGGTTAGTTAAAAACCAGGTATCTCACAACTCAAATAAACAGCAGGGAAAGATGATTCTACAGTTCAACCACCTGAGTCACACACTCTCAAGCTGCACGAAGAGTACTGAAAAGGAACTATCCACCGTTGCTGACCTACCCCAGTGCCATGGGTCCCATCCACACTGCTGCCATATTTCTGGGGTTTCACTACATCACCATAATCAGCTGTATCAAAGTTAGTCTTCCACACCATCACCTGCAGAAGAAAGTTAACTCCATTAAAATTTTCCATCTGAGTTTGCTTATAGGTCAGTTTTTTCAACCTTTCAGAGAAAAGTCAACAAATCCACACCAAGTTTCCCTGTAAGAGCTTTGCCATTGATTAAATTAAGGATGTTGTTTGTAAATACACTACTGAATACAGACCCAGCCCAACTGCGTTCTCAATGGATAAGTGACCTGTTTCAACATTCTCTGGGTCAAGAACATCATTAAACTAGAATTACCAAGAGGACTTCAAAGCAACATTAAGAATACACCATTAAAACCACTATTATTTTAAAATACCATGCTCAGCATTTTGACATTTATCAGCCACGTTCCAACCAACCAGTCACTCATTTATCATGAGACTCATTCAGAGGAAAAGGAGAGTTAGTACTAAGACCAGCATTAGAGATCTTAAGCTAGTTCGTCAGCTGGACACCAAATTTAAATCCCACTTATAGGCTTCTGCTCTGCATAACACCACACTGATTTCAGAAAAGAAGTCTCTAACACATAAATCACTTCAACATCTCAAGAGGAAATCTGTGGAGTAAACCCCTTAGCAGTAACTCTACAAACCTAAAAACATGAAGAGCAATCAATCAACAATTTCAGAGGTCTAAAAGACACCCAAGAATCCAGACAGTTCATTTGGTTATCCAAAAGAGCATTTATTCCTCATTTACAAATTTTCATCACTGCTCTGCATGGCATAAAAGCATTTTTCTTTCACAGTTGCATAGTTAACCAACAAGGCCATTCCACTGTGCAACAGGGAAAAAAAGTGATCTTCTTAGTGAACAGACAAATCTGTCTCTTCACAGCTAGCAAAAGTGCTGTTAAAGATGTGCATTGCCACCTGGTCCAGCCTGGGGATTAAGAGCAATGCAACACAGCTCATTGAAGACTGATGACAGAAAAGTGGATCCTTACTAACAGCACTACTTTGGGCTGAAGTCTGTCTGTGTCTTCAGCAGGGCAACTCACACTATGTTAAATCCAGGATATATTTGCAGCACAGGCTCATGCAATGGGCCTGTTTGCAGTCTCGTAATTGAGTATAGGTTTCTTGGAATACTACATGCCTTAAATTACCACAAAAAATTGGGTTTGCCCTCCAGAGATGTTGGTAATAGAACAGCAAGTCACTTCAGCATGGTCCAGACATACAGGGTACACTTTTGCTTTCCCCATTGACAATGGAGAACAAAAAGCAGCAGCTTTTAAAGAAGTGTGAATCTGGATAACTCAGAAAGGAATCAGATACCTGTTCATCAGAACCTCCAGAAGCAAATAAGTCTCCTTCTCTTGAAAACACTACAGAGGTAGCTGGCCCCTGCAAACACATTTAAAAGATAGGTTTAAAAAAAAGATTAAAGGAAATGAAGTGTTACAAGGTTCCACTCATTACAGCTTTACAAGGTATTTATCCTTTGACATCAGCAAACTAAAGGCAAAATTTGAAAAGCTCTTACCTGTCAGGTAAATGGACCATAATTAAAATGCTAAGCTTGCTGGTACTTATCATTTCCCATACTTTTGATCCCAGTTTAAGACACCCACTTTTCAATATCCATGGCAGAGACAGGAACAAACCATTTTTTACAGCACCAGGCTCTTTCTTTATCTTCTCAAACATTCCCTCTTCACTTTAGAATTAGAAACTTCTAAAACTCTTGTTCATTTACTAAAAGTGTTGAAACTATGAGGGTTTTTTTATAGTAGGCTGGCTTAAACTGCTTTTCTCTTAGTAGTCTGATAGGAGAGGTGCCAGAGCTAATGCTTCCAGGATGAACTCTGAACAGCACTTGCATTTTGAAGAAGCCTCATGCTTAAAACAGTCAGTTCTGAGAGACTTTAAATGCTTTTGAGTGCTATAGCACACCTTCCACACCACACATCTAGTTCAATGTGTTTACAACGTTCCAACAAGCACACAGGAGGATGCACATAGGAAGGCTGAGGCAGGCACCCTGAGCTGCAGTTTAATGGAGCTGAGGAACTGTTATATGTGTTTGAGCCCAGGCACAACAGACAAACTGTTCTGCTCAAACAGCTGAGAACCCAGATCGTGGAGTTTTATGGCAGCTGCTGAACACATTCCTCTGCAGACTGTTCACCATCATGGACAGAGGTCAGAATGAGAAC